>OY783192.1:20254014-20289436 GCA_963678675.1 Xiphydria camelus | reverse complement strand
ACGGACTCTCCCTAGTGGCTTTTCTATCCTCTGCGAGGGCCTGGTAACGCTTCTTTTCGGCTTTCACAGTCTCCATGCTGGCGTTTTGAGGTTAGTTTACGGTCATTAACTAGTTGGTATAAAGTACCGCGCGCCTCTGTCCCTTTCTGCTCGCGGCAACCAGAATACCTGAGTGTCGCCACCTGGCGAGTGCCCATCTGCAGCGATATATTCGCGACAGCTGCGCTCTCCAATACCGACGATTGGCAGCGCATCGATCACTTCGACGCACCAGATAACTCCGCTGCAAACCGCATCATGCACCAATTGAAGATTACCTCGCCTCTAGTATAACCATTCGTCCTTATATTGTCCAACATCAATCATTTTGCACCATGGCTGACGGGCTCCTCAAGCCTCGCTCTGCTTCTCCAGCTGGCTCTGAGTCCTCTCAATCGCCTTGCAAGTCTGACTCCAGCCGAAAGCGTGATACAAGTGCTGACAAGACTGAGGGCATGAAGAAACCAGAAAGAGTGACTAGAGCTAAAACGTCTATAAGCGCTGTAATGGACGAACTCAGAGCCATCAATGAAAGCTTAGCCAAGCAATCGGTGATGCTACAGGATCTGCCAGCTATAAGAACTGCTATCGAAACCGTTAGTGGGGACGTAAAGTTGCTGAAAGCAGCGACAGCTCAACTCGAGACCAAAACTAACTCGCTCGAGACTAAAACTAATTTGCTCACTACGACATCTGAGCAGCTTATTAAGGAGAATGAGGATTTGAGGCAATCTGTTCGTTCATTGGAGGCACGGGTTGATCAGCTGGCGGTCGCCGGCAACTCTGGCGAGTTTAATCCAGCAAACCTCTCCAAGCTAGCTGCTGCTGCGAACGCGAACGCCTTGTGTTTTCAGCGCGGCGCTTCTGCAAATAGGCGCGATAATGAGATCCCGATCTCAGGCTTATCCTTTGCTGACGTGGATCAGGACGCCCTTATCTTTATAGTTACCGCTGCTGCTCGCGCTATTAAAGCTGACGTAAATCCTGAGGACTTTGTCAGTGCTCGTCTGCTCAGGAAGAAAGTAACCCCTGCAATTTGCGAAGGATCACAATCCCTTACTATTGCTTCTAGACCGATCAAAACTACCTTCGCTGTGGTCTGCAAAGACCACACGATAGTATCTCGAATCTTGCATGCCAAGCGCACGTTTGGGATGCTGAAACTTAACCAGCTGGACTTAAGGACTTGCGTAACGACGAAACTGCTGCTACATTCGACGGCAACCCAACTATCAACATCAACCCGCTTTTGCCCTTGTACGTGCTCCAGCTACTCAAGGCTGCAAAGGCAGAACTGAAAGAAGCAGGCTTCAAGTACGTCTGGTGTCGGAACAATACTATTTTTGCTAAAGCAACGGATGACTCACTAGTTCAAATTGTCAACTCGGCTGCGGACATTCTTCGCATAGTGCAGCTCTATTCTAGTCGCCAACAATAGCAATCCAGACCTGCCAACTCTACCAATTCCTTACATCACAATAGTCCACGCTGCTGCTGCCTCAATGATAATTCAGTCCGCTCCCACCTCGATGCACTCAAAAGTCATCTCGACGCAAATCCGCTTTATCGGTCTCACTGAGACTTGGCTCACGCCTGCTATACCTGACTCAGTCGTCAGTCTAGCTAATTACAGCATTGTTAGGAATGATCGAAATGTTCACGGAGGGGGCATTGCGGTCTACATACATGAATCTTATTCAGCTACGATCATCGCTAGATCAGACTCCTTGAATAAAACTGGAGTACTCGAGTATCTGATGGGCGAGCTCAAAAAACTTGGCATGTCTCCTATCTTCTTCGCAGTGATCTATCGCCCTCCTCATGTGCCGTTCACCAATCCTGTCGATTTAGCGACAGTCCTGACTGCAAGTACGGGTAACTACGCGCGCAAAATTATCATGGGGGATTTTAATGCAGACCAGGCACGGGACCAACCATGATGCAAAGTACATTCGTTCACTGATGCGCGACTTGTCGCTCAAACTAATAGACCATAGGACCACTCATGTGACGGGCAAGTCTGAGACTTGGCTCGATCTCTGCATGATTGACGAGTCTGACAATGCCACAAGCTGGGGGAAGTCTGACACGCCACTGGGAGCTGGGCATCACTTAATCTACTTTGATCTTCCAGCTGACAGCATTGTTCCAAGACCTAAGGTGATTGCCACTCGTCGTCTTGGCGGACTTTCTCGACCTGAGGCTCAGGACATGCTTCGCAGTGTCGATTGGCTGGGATCAATTTCTTCTGTCGCGAATATTAATGGATGTCTCGAAACATTTTATGGGCATCTATTTCGATGCGATTACTCAATAGCACCCACCACCTTGATCAAAGTTAACTCTACAAAGCATGCACCGTGGGTCACACCTGAACTCAATCTAGCCCAGCGCGAACTTAGGACAATTTATCGCAGATACAGAAGATCCAAAATGCGGCGAAACTGACTGGCTTACCGTGCAGCTCGCGACCTGCTACGTACAACAACTAACGAAGCTAGAATTGCCTACTATCGCTCAAGACTTGAGGGATTATCCCCGACGGGTACTTGGGTGGAGCTCCGTAACCTCGGACTCGTCAACACCTCTAGTACGCCACCACTACCTATTCCAGCTGAAGAATTAAATTATGCACTAGCGCAAGTCTCCATCAGTGAATATCCACCATCTGATGAGCATGTAAATATGACTGAGGCATCCGAAAATAGACCTGAGCTCAGTTTCGAACCTGTCACGCTTGAGGCCGTAGAGGAAGCAATACTGGGCGTAAAATCGAATGCTACTGGAGCCGACGGACTCAATCTAAAGGCGATACGGGCAGCTCTTCCCGTGATGGCTGGCGCACTTGTTTCGCTATTCAATCTCTCAATTGCTAGTTACTGCTTCCCATCCGCTTGGAAAAAATCTCTTATTATACCTATCAATAAGATTGTTTCACCAAAAACTGCTAACGATTATCGTCCCATCTCGTTGCTTCCGACATTGAACAAAATAATGGAGCGTCTAATATTTAATCAGATCGCTGTGTACATCAAGGAGCACTCTATTCTAGATCCCTGGCAATGCGGCTTTCGAGCTGGATACAGTACGGCGACCGCCTTGATTAAGTTACTTAACGATGTTCGCTTAGGCATGGACCAGCGGCAAGTGACTATCCTCGTCCTTTTCGACTTTTCTAAGGCGTTCGACACTGTGCCACATGATATTCTATTAAGCGGGGATATGGATAGATTGGCATAAAATACGATATGTCTGAATTTGTCTCATCAAAAGGAATAACTTTTGTAGAGGTACAATTTTTGGTTGCCATTAAAAAAACGCAACATAACTCGCAGCATCAGAGCATAAATATTTATGCTCGAAACATACTTTGTGTCAGTTGTCCCCCTTCGAACCCTATAATTCTCATTTAACAGTTTTTACGACTACTACCCTCTTTCAAGAGTTATTCAGCCGTACTCTTTTAAATGTGACACCCTATATAAAACGTTACCCAGTGTTGGATCCATGGTAGTGTGGATTTCGAGCGGGGTACAGTACGGAGACGGCCCTTGTAAAACTGATAAACGATGTCAGATGCGGAATGGACAGGCGTCAGGTTACTGTTCTGGTGCTATTTGACTTTTCAAAGGCGTTTGACATTCTACCCTATGATTAGCTTCTTCAGAAGCTGGAGAAATCGGTTTGTCACAAATGGCACGGAAATGGATACAATCGTACTTGGCAGGTAGGCAGCAAGCAGTCAAATATGATAACAACCTGCTCACGAACTGGATTTCAACAAACACCGGCGTTCCTCAAGGGTCCGTATTGGGACCACTGCTATTCTCACTCTATATTAATGACGTCGGGGCAGTGATCAGAACGGCAAACCGTTTATTGTTTGCTGATGATTTGCAAATATATATGACATGTGCGCCAGCTGATCTCCCAGACTGTATCCGTAAGCTTAATAAGGATATCTCGGCGATCGAAACATGGGCAGCTGCAAATCGCTTCCGTCTCAACATAGCTAAAAATAAGGCCATCGTTCTGGGCAATAATCGTCTTGTCAACCAGATAAATTTCGACCATCTTCCACCGCTGGGAAATAGTCTCAACACCATCCCCTTCGAGGCGTCAGTTAGAAATCTGGGAGTGATACTGGACTGAAAAATGACATTCCGTAAGCATCTGGCCAGCATTACGTCTCAGGTAAATAGCGTCTACTAAAAGTTTAATCAACTCCGCGACTACATGGATGTTAATCTCCGTAAGTGCTTGGTCGCAACACTGGTCCTTCCTTACATAAACTATTGCTCTGCCACTCTCGTTGGCGTCAGTGCAGAGGTTGACTTGAAGTTGAAAAGGCTGTTCAACAGGGGCATTAGGTTTATATTTAACCTGCCGCGTGATTCGCCGATTACGCAGTACCGTCGTCAGTTGGGCTGGTTATCGGTGGGGAGCTCAAGAACTTGCGCAGTGGCATGTCTAATGTTTAGTATTCTCCAAGAAGAGACACACTTCCTTAAAGATTTGCTTATTAGCCATACAGCCCGGAGACCACTAATAAATCAAGAAAGTCGCTTGCTCCAAATACCAGGTTATAGGACTGATGCTTGCAGGACTGCATTCGCTGTCACAGCTCCCTACATCTAGAACTCTATACCGAATGAGGTCAAGCAGGCACCGTCTCGTTCAGCCTTTAAACATATCTTTAAAAATCACTTCAATAGACTGGGAACTTCAGATAACGTAATGCGCATTAACCTATTGTATTAGTATATAAAATCAAGGAACGGTTTGTCTGTCGTTGCTTGGGTGGCGGGTCGTTTGGCAATCCAACGTTTACTCGTATAGGTACTCTGCTTATATCCTACTACTATATTTGCGACCGTGAGAGAGAGCACTCTCATCGCTGTTTTTCATACATTTAAACACTTATATGCCTACATTTAACTTATACCTATATACCCTATTGCTTATAGACTAAGAGCTAGTGACATTTTTCAGTGATTATTTAGTTAAGGCCTATTTTTTGAGAGAATGTTGTGGGGGGCATGTCTAAGTGCCATCCGTGAGGATTAACCTTGATAGCGGTATGGGAGGCTGGCGGAACGCCCCCAACTTGTAAAATATAGTGCACAAAATTATTATTTATAGTTAAGGCTGAAATTTTGTTTACTATTCATCTGGTAGTCCACAATTATGAATATAAATTGGCGGATCGATTGGCCGGCATTAAAAGGGTGGCGGATCATCCTAAATACGTCGTGTGAACAATAAAATTTTTATTATTTAGTTAAGCCTCAATTTTTAATATGTTACTGAGGCAACTATTTCAAGTGGAAATTTAAATTGGCGGAACGAAATATTGGCATTAACTACCTGGCGGAACGGTTTAAACATCCATTGTGCGCGCCTCGATTTCGTGCTGTTTGCCGCAGAATTTGTTGTATTAGGAATGCTTCTAATATAGATAATGATTTTGTTTATTTTCTGGAATCTTTTTAGTAATAATAGTAATTTAGTTTCCCTGGAGTTAATATTTTAGCGCTCATTCAATATTGATAAAGAGCTTCAATATATCAATCAAACATCAGTCTTATGTTAGGACACTCAAAATTTTATTTGTGATGTCAGATGTTTTAACAATTTTTTAAACGAATGAATGATATAATTTCTTTAGAATACCCTTTTGGCATTTGACCGACCGACGATAGTCAGATTCGTTTTTAGCGTACATAAATCTATAAGAATCACCGGCCTCGCGAGACAGCCTCGCACATTGATGAATTTGCTGGCAGCAGAAGTCGAAAGTGAAGCTCCACCGTATGTCGATGTTGTTTTATTGGACGGTTTTTTTATTCTGCATTTGATGAAAGATGTGCCTAGATTATTTGGAAACATAGGGAAGAAAATTATGCAGATCATCACAAACTTCAAAGCTCACCGAATCGACGTACTTTTTGACAGATATTCGCATCCATCCATTGAAGACTATGAGCATCATTTGCGCCAAGCGTGTTCAAGTAATTACGCGATCTCAGGACCAGAACAAACTCGACCTATCGATTTTATGAAAGAGCTACAGAATGATAATTTCAAAGAAGCCTTAGTTCAGTTCCTCATAAATCATTGGGCCAGTGATGAGTTTGCTTCTTATATAGGAGACAAAACCATTAACGTTAATTTTGACATTTGCTACAGCTTCAAGAGTGAAAATGATAAAGTCGTGCGCACCCCGAATTATCTGTCATGTCAATCTCACTAAGAGGCAGACACAAAAATTATTTATCATGCCGCAAAAATTGATCATCCTTCCAATATTCTGATTCGATGTTCAGACACAGATGTCTTGGTCATTTTATTAGGCAATATGGTGCACCTTCATCAGTCACATAAAATATGGATGGAGATGGGTGTTGGCAATTCACAGCGATATCTCGACGTGACAAAATTATATGAAAAATTAGGAACAACATTCTCAAGAGCTCTGCCTGGCTTCCACGCCCTTACAGGGTGTGATTACAACCCTTCATTTTTCCGTAAAGGAAAAAATAAACCATATCAACTATTGAAGGCGTTCTATAATTATCAAAAGGCATTCGAAGACCTAGGCAAAGATGATGTTGACACTTCAGCAGTGTTTCCTGTTTTGCAAGAATTTATCTGTCGGATGTATGGTGTCAAAAACGCAGACACCGTTAATGAAGCTCGTTTGGTACTCTTTCACGAAGCTTATAAAGTTGTTGACACTACGTACTCATTTGCAAGAAACATCCGCAATTGCGACGCATCAAACTTGCCACCATGCTCATCTGAAGTGCAACAGCAACTACTGCGGAGCTCGTACATTGCCAGTATCTGGCTAAATGCAAATTTGCAACAACCAACGGACAAATCTCCAGAAAACCATGGCTGGTGCATCAACGACGGCAAGTATGAATTCGTCTGGTTTCAAGGAGATCAATTGCCTGAATTTCTTGGAGATGTACTTGTTGAAGATTCCAATAAAAGCGACAATGATTGCAACAGTGACATTGAATCAGGTATGCAGATTTAACAGTAAATATAAACAAAAAATATTACATTTTTCTAATCAATTTGTTTAAATTTATAGACGTAGGCTCCCGAGCATCTAGTGATCTGGATTCAGTTGACGAAGGTGACGATTCTGACTGGCCGGATACAGAAGACGACTAGATGATCGAACAACTGACGGTATTAAAATTGTCTTTATACGAAGTACCTACCATATATTTGTAAGTCGATAAATACTCTAAGAAATTAGTTCGCTTTAAAAAAATTTCTGTTAAAAATATTCTTTCACTTCACGCACCTCGTTATATTTGTATAAAGCACTATATCGTCGGTCAAATGCCAAAAGGGTATTCTAAAAAAAATTATATCATTCATCCGTTTTAAAAATTGTTAAAACATCTGACATCACAAATAAAATGTTGAGTGTCCTAACATAAGACTGATGTTTGATTGATATATTGAAGCTCTTTATCAATATTGAATGAGCGCTAAAATATTAACTCCAGGGAAACTAAATTACCATTATTACTAAAAAGATTCCAGAAAATAAACAAAATCATTATTTATATTAGAAGCATTCCTAATACAAAAAATTCTGCGGCAAACAACACGAAATCGAGGCGCGCACAATGGATGTTTAAACCGTTCCGCCAGGTAGTTAATGCCAATATTTCGTTCCGCCAATTTAAATTTCCACTTGAAACAGTTGCCTCAATAACATATTAAAAATTGAAGCTTAACTAAATAATAAAAATTTTATTGTTCACACGACGTATTTAGGATGATCCGCCACCCTTTTAATGCCGGCCAATCGATCCGCCAATTTATATTCATAATTGTGGACTACCAGATGAATAGTAAACGAAATTTGAACCTTAACTATAAATAATAATTTTGTGCACTATTTTTTACAGGTTGGGGGCGTTCCGCCAGCCTCCCATACCGCTATCAAGGTTAATCCTCACGGATGGCACTTACAAGGAAACGTTTCGAGGCCGCCGCTTTCGATCTTGATGAAACTTCGTAAATTTAAAGTTTATCGAAAAATAAGAGACCCCTATTTTTTTATAGCGGCCCAATTTTGGTTTAAGGGGGTGAAATGGACCCCTGAATTTTCACCCCCTTCGAGCTATCTCCGAAACGAAGCGAGATAGATGAAAACTTTCAATGTACGTTTTGTTTGGTTTTTTTAGTATAATAAAATCCCCTAAACAGATTTTGAAAAAAAGCATTATTTTTCAAAAAAAAATTTTTTTATCTAATTTTTCGAAATTTCGGTTTAGTCATGTGGACAAAAATTTAGGAAATTTTATTACAAATTCAACCATGTATGACATGATATATTTCCCTCCTACAGTTTTGCAAATTTCTAACTTTTATGTCTGATAATGAGCGGGCTACCAATGGCAGTGACGGGATAGGTCGGGGGTTATTACTTCTATGTATTTTAATGCCACTTTTCTTTTATTTAATAAAGTTCAACTTCTATGGCTCATAATTATGACAATAATGGTATTCCGTGAAAAAATGTTTCATACAAAGTTGTTTCTTACACCAAGCACACGTAATAACGGCAATATCGCCACATATGTGGCATCGTGGTTCCGAGTCCTGTGCAAAACAAAATTCTACAGGATGTTCAAATTCAGGAGGTCTCCTGAATATATATCCACTCTTGAACCACGAATATTTAATAAAGTTAGTAAACCGTGGTGAAGAAAACTGATTATGAGTAAGAGATTGAAGTTTTAAAATATTATCTCTCGAATGAAGGTTAATATCGTAATTGAAAAGAGTTACAATATCTGAAAACCTCCTTACAAAATTTTTCCACATTCGAAAGCCGTATACGTTTAGCGGAATATTATCAAAATAAAATGGACAAAAATTGTTCAGAAATCTTATTAATAAATCCGACCGTTAATTTATTTATATTATTTTCTGTTTGTGTGTAAGTAACTAATAATTCACTCACAGGTTAGATAAAATTGTCTGAATTTTTATAGTTTTTTGTTGGAATCATTTTTTTCTTTACTTTTCTTCTTCGCGTACTGTTTCCTCCAGTACTCCTCACATTCTTGCAGCTCTCGTTCTACTTCGGCCATGGATGGTCCTGTTGTGCGGAATGTCAGATCCAGCGATTTCCCGGGAGACGGCAATGGTATGTGCCCATTTTTAAGATCCTCCACGATCTTCTCAAAAGTCGGTAACTCGTTTGAACCCATCACTTGAATGATAGACGCAGCCAATGAAACTGAAGCTCTTTGCTCCTCGGCCCTGTATATATACTCCTCGAAAATGCCGTAAACAACATTCCTGTTATTTGTAGGGTTGCCTTATATGGCCCCGGTGATGCGAAAGAGGGAGTTTAGTTCTTTGGACAAGCTTTATCATTAGTTGGCTCTGTGCCCATGTAAAAATATTTTCGTACGCGCTCTCGAGTTTCGTACGCGGACTCCGAGGATGATGGCCCCTTTTTGGGAAGTCGGACCTCCCACCCTCTCCAGTCTGTTTCGTTCTTGTGAGGCGACTTCATTATATATAAGAAAGCGAAAGAGAAAGCTTTTTAGTCTGAATATTCAGTTTCTATGGTGCACAGCAGTTCATATTATTATTATGGCAATTATAAATCCGATCAATGTGTTAACTTTATTGGTGGCCGTTTTCAGTGTACCAAATGGAAGAGAAACTCCAATGAATAGTGCAGAAGTGCAATTGAAAGATTTATTACAAAATATTATTATACGTAGCATGGAGGATTCATCATTTCGAGTCGAACATGAAAATAAATTGGAATTGGAAGATTCAATCGAGGATAGTGAAATGCACGCTGTTAATACTGACTGGCTGGAATCGGATGTCGAGGATGTTCCTCACGTAGAAACCTCTATACCTCCAGAACCATATCCCTGTACACCCGATGAAGAAGCGGTTAGCTTTGAATATAAACAAAGTGCCATAGATTACTGGAACAGTGGGAAGAAAAGACGTCGAACCGTAGCAGCAGTTCAACATCAGTTTAAAAAAGTGAAATCTGATAGACAGTTACGAAGATGGGCTGCGCAAGTAGGACAGGGGGGTACTCAAAATGATAAATTAATACGCATAGCGAAATATACTTTTGATAAATTTGTAGAAGCTAGTAGATCGAAAATAATAGTACATGATGTAGACCTTAAACGATGGGCTTTACAAGCAAAAGAAGTAGAGAATCTTCCAACCTTCAAAGCAAGTCAAACATGGTTGAGGTCATTCAAGAAAGCATATAGAATTGTCTCTCGAAAGATCACAAAGTTTGTAACGAGAAAAAACGTTGAGGGTGAGGAAAGTTTGAAAGTACGAAGCCATGCCTTCGTAGAACAAGTGAAGCCACTCATTACACAATATGGACCACAAAATGTATTTAACTCTGATCAGAGTGGATTTAATTTAGAAATACATTCTGGCCGAACTTTAGCTACATCGGGGCAAAAAAAATTGAAGCTGTGGTACAATCAATATCTTCTACAACCCACAGCTATACTATACAACCCACCATATCTGCTGATGGAAAACTACTGTCGCCTCTTTATGTGGTATTAAAAGAGGCTAGTGGGCAATTGGGAGAACGAGTGCAACAAACCGTGTTTAGACCGCCAAATGTATACTTCATGGCTTCCAAATCTGGGAAACTTACAACCGATCTCATGAAAACATGGCTGCAAGAAGTTTACTTCCCTAACACTGGATCTACAAGCGTCTTACTGCTGGACTCTTGGAGTGGACAATGTGAGCGAAGTGTTCGAGAAGCTACACCAGAAGACAAGACAATAATATTAATGACGATTCCACAAGGCACCACCGGACTGATTCAACCGCTAGACGTATACGGATTTCGAATGTGGAAGAATTTTGTAAGGAAGTTTTCAGATATTGTAACTCTTTTCAATTACGATATTAACCTTCATTCGAGAGATAATATTTTAAAACTTCAATCTCTTACTCATAATCAGTTTTCTTCACCACGGTTTACTAACTTTATTAAATATTCGTGGTTCAAGAGTGGATATATATTCAGGAGACCTCCTGAATTTGAACATCCTGTAGAATTTTGTTTTGCACAGGACTCGGAACCACGATGCCACATATGTGGCGATATTGCCGTTATTACGTGTGCTTGGTGTAAGAAACAACTTTGTATGAAACATTTTTTCACGGAATACCATTATTGTCATAATTATGAGCCATAGAAGTTGAACTTTATTAAATAAAAGAAAAGTGGCATTAAAATACATAGAAGTAACCCCGACCTATCCCGTCACTGCCATTGGTAGCCCGCTCATTATCAGACATAAAAGTTAGAAATTTGCAAAACTGTAGGAGGGAAATATATCATGTCATACATGGTTGAATTTGTAATAAAATTTCCTAAATTTTTGTCCACATGACTAAACCGAAATTTCGAAAAATTAGATAAAAAAATTTTTTTTTGAAAAATAATGCTTTTTTTCAAAATCTGTTTAGGGGATTTTATTATACTAAAAAAACCAAACAAAACGTACATTGAAAGTTTTCATCTATCTCGCTTCGTTTCGGAGATAGCTCGAAGGGGGTGAAAATTCAGGGGTCCATTTCACCCCCTTAAACCAAAATTGGGCCGCTATAAAAAATAGGGGTCTCTTATTTTTCGATAAACTTTAAATTTACGAAGTTTCATCAAGATCGGAAGCGGCGGCCTCGAAACGTTTCCTTGTTAGACCATGCCCCCCACAACATTCTCTCAGAAAATAGGCCTTAACTAAATAATCACTGAAAAATGTCACTAGCTCTTAGTCTATTAGCTATACTATAAGATTGCATAAACGCTTATTGTGTAGCATTGTTACACAACCTTTGTTTAACTTTGGGCATTAAACACACTATCAATCAATCTCTCTTTATATATATATATATATATTTTTGTTTTTTTAGAAAATCTCAGTAACTTTCTGAGATATTGGGGTGGCAAGTTTTCAAAATGTCACCCTCTGTATATATATATGTAAGGAAAGTATCCTAAGTCTATTTGAATCTAGCGCTTAAATCGAGTCGGTAAGTCAGACCTCCTATGGAAACAGACAACCGAATTACACAAGGGACACGTGGTGTGAGAAAAGACGATGTAGGCCACGAAGCAAATATGTCGCAAGAAGTCAAAGTTAAGAATTAAGAAGAATTAAGAACCTAAGACTAAACGATAGTTGTCAAGAAACAACAGGGTGAATAACGACATTGAATGTTGTTTCTTTGTTTACAGGTAGGATTAATTAGTTTAAGTTATTAGACTGGTTTTGTTTGTACGGAATCAATTAGTTTAGGTTAGGTTAGGCTAAGGTTTTGTTTGTATAAAATAGAAAAAACTTTGTTTACAGAGAAACAATTCGTGTATTGTTCCCCAACTCTTATAAAACAACATTCTCGTTGTAAATCACAATGGACAAGCTACAATTCGCTTTCGAGTTGCTCGACGCTGCAGATGAACCAAGGACGAACATGCTGTGCATAACCTCAATCAGCACACCGGACGGCCGAACTTACGCAATTCTAACGCACTGCTGTGATGTACAACTGCACGCGGCAATCAGAAAAACAGCACCGTATACTAAAGTAAAAAAGACATTAACTAAAAGAGGCCAGACGAGGAAAAAGTATGGATTAATCTAACTAAAGAATTGATCGAGACTTATTTAGATGAGGGAGAAAATTTACAATTTAATGACGTATATTTAGAAGAAAAAACAAACACACATGAAAGTAAGGTAGGTAACTGAGGCTTCAGAACAACCATTGATAAAATTGCTAGAACAACTACTTGAAAAAAGCCAAGGAAAATCTAAGGAGAAGAATATTGGTAAAATCGCTAAAAAATTCATAATTGAAAAATTTAACGTGAAAACCTCAAATGTGGATCAATGGATAATTAATTTTGAGAAAGAATACGAACGGTTTGATATAACTAAGGATGAGGAAAAAATTGAAATTTTAAAATCATTCATGGAAAAAAGTGCCATAGATTGGTATAGTTGTACACTTGCAAAGTTAACCGTTAAAGCGAACTGGAAAGATTGGAAGAAGAATTTTTGTACTACATTTGCGAATAACGGTTGGTCTCCAATAAGATATGCGCTACAATTTAAATATCAAACAGGCTCTTTACTAGATTATGCGATAAAAAAAGAAAAACTTTTACTAGAAACAAGAAAATCTATTGATAAGGGAACATTGATTGATCTGATTGCTAGTGGCCTGCCAAATTTCGTAGCTGATAGAATTGATAGAGAAAAATTAAATATTACCGAAGACTTGTACTACGAAATAGGTAAACTAGAACACTTAATTCAGAAGAAAACAGACTTCAAAAGAAATAAAAATTACAAAGAAAACACAGAGAAAAAGCCATGCGAAATTTGTACAAATAAGGGCAAAGGTACACGCTTCCATCCTGAAGCTGAATGCTGGTTTAAAGATACACAAAACAAAACAAGACATGTTAATAATTCAATATTGGAGGTAGAACTAAGTTATACTGATCCAAAAAACTAGTAATTCCACCATTAATTAGACTTCCGTTAACATTAAACAACACTTTGAAAGTATCCGCTATCTACGATTCAGGCTCAAATGTTTCACTTATAAATTCAAAATTAGTCCATCTGAAACAAAAAAGGATTAATTTAAAACAAAAAGTTAACCTAAGAACAATTAATGGTGTGTATAGATCAGAAGAATTGATAAAAATTAAAGTAAAAATATTGAATATAGAAGAATACATAGACGTATTCATAATCAATCACGAAAATTTCGACTACGACTTTCTAATAGGATTAGATTGCATAAAAAAATTCAAGCTAAGACAAAATGAAAACTTTGAGATAGAACAAAAACACTTTGATCTCACAGAAAAACAAGAAGATCGAATAAACTTCAATGAACACGTGGATTTAGACAATTTCGAAGTCTTAACAAATCACTTGAGTCATTATGAAGAAAATATAATAAAAAAATCTCATAGATAAATATAAAAATATATTTGCAAAAGACAAATACGATATAGGCGTAGTAAAAGGGTACGAAGCCAGAATAGATCTCATAGTAGATAAATATTGTAGCAAAAGACCTTACCGATGCACCATCGAAGATAAAAAAGAAATAGAGGAACAAATCTCACAATTACTTAAAAGAAATCTAATAGAAGAATCATACAGTCCTTTTTCTGCTCCAGTTACATTAGCATATAAAAAAGATGAAAATAAGAGATCAAGACTATGCATAGATTTTAGGGATATGAATAAGATAATAGTTCCCCAATCACAACCGTTCCCACTAATTGAAGATTTAGTAATAAAAACAAGAAACTGCAAATATTTTTCGAAACTTGACATAAATTCTGCATTTTGGTCTATCCCTTTAAGAATTGAAGACAAAAGGAAAACGGCATTTGTGACCCAAGAGGGACAATTTCAATGGACTTGTTTACCATTCGGGTTAAAAACATCACCAGCTATTTTTCAGAGAATATTGAGTAATATAATAAGAAAATATAAACTATCAGATTTCACATTAAACTATATTGATGATATACTAATCTTTTCAAAGTCCTTCGAAGAACATATAAATCACCTATCACAACTATTAGAAGCAATAACAAAAGAAGGATTCAGATTAAAATTTTCAAAATGCACATTTGCATTAGATTCTGTACAATATTTAGGTCACATTATAAGACACAACTCAATTTCTCCAATAAAGGATAATCTCATTTCAATAAAAAATTTTCCAGTACCGAAAAATCAAAAAAACATCAGACAATTCCTAGGGAAAATTAACTTTTACAATACATACGTCCCAAAAATTTCATTAATTTTAGAACCTTTACATAACTTACTAAGAGAAGGACAGAAATTCATTTGGTCCAAAGACTGTCAAAAAGCTTTCGAATACATGAAAGATTTCCTTTGCTCGAAACCAGTATTAGCCATCTTCGATCCAGACCGGCCAATACACATATACACAGACGCAAGTTTGCAAGGTATAGGAGCCATATTAAAATAACCACAGCCAAATGGAAAAATCGAAAAACCGGTAGCATATTTTTCAAAGAAACTGAACAAATCACAAAAAAAGAAAAAAGCAATTTACTTAGAATGCTTAGCAATTAAAGAATCAGTGAAATACTGGCAATACTGGCTTATAAATAGACCATTCAAAGTATTTTCAGACCACAAACCACTGGAAAAAATGAACATCAAATCTAGAACAGATGAAGAATTAGGTGATCTCTTATTATTTATCACAATATGATTTCGAAATAATATACCGTCCAGGTAAAAATAACTTAGAAGCAGACTGCTTAAGTAGAAACCCAGTATTAGAGTCTCAAGAAAACGAAGATGATCAATTAAAAATCGTAAATTTAATAAAAATAGATGATATTTTAGAAGATCAAAATAAGAATAACGATATAACAGCTACAAAAGACAGATTACTCTTCAAAGATAATCTATACTATAAAAAAATAAGACAAAAAGAAAAAATAGTACTATCAGAAGATTTTTCTAAGAAATTGATAGAAAACGTTCACAAAAATTTTTGCCACATCGGCGTAAAACAAATGCAAACTAAAATATTGCCACATTATACAGCAAAAAATATTTCGGAGAATATAAGGCACACATGCAAACATTGCGAGATTTGTATAAAAAATAAATCAAGAGGACAAGACAAAATTGGTCTAATGTCTCATCTCGGTCCCGCAAAAAAAACGTTTGAAATAGTTTCCATAGACACAATAGGTGGATTCGGTGGTTCACGATCCACAAAGAAATACTTACATCTCCTAGTAGATCATTTTACAAGATTCGCTTACATATTAACATCAAAAACGCAAAAGGCAAACGATTTCATTAAATTAACGGAAAACGTACTCAAAGAACATAACATAGAAATAATTTTAACAGATCAATATCCGGGCATAAACTCCACAGAATTCAAAAATTACCTAGAAGAAAAGAAAATCACGAAGATTTTCACAGCAGCCAATGCACCATTCTCTAATGGCTTAAACGAAAGACTTAATCAAGCTTTAATAAATAAAATCAGATGTGCAATAAATGAGGAAAAAAGATACGCCTGGACAACTATAGCACACAAGTGTATAGAAAAATATAATGAAACGGAACACACAGTCACTAAGTTCAGTCCAAAATATTTATTACAAGGTGAAGACACCTCAATATTACCGAACTAGATAAAAAAACAAGAGCTAACAATACTCTAGAAAATGATAGGGCAATTGCCTTCGAGAACAGTACCAAATACCATGATTACAATAAAAAATTGTATGATAAAAATAGAAAAGATTATAACTTTAATATTGGGGACTCAGTATATGTTGAAAATGGTAATCAACTGAATCGAACAAAATTAGAGGAATTAAGAATCGGTCCTTACAAAATTTTGAAAAAAATATCAAAATCAATGTACGAAATTGATACAGGACACAAGAAATCAGAATCAAATTTATTTCATATCTCTAAACTCATCCCAACACTTAACATTCCAAATGAAACAGACACCGTGGGCGCTTAACTACAACTTCGTGTAATTTCGTACCGAAACTATGTACCATATCTTTAATTTTGAGGGGGGGGGAGATGTAAGGAAAGTATCCTAAGTCTATTTGAATCTAGCGCTTAAATCGAGTCGGTAAGTCAGACCTCCTATGGAAACAGACAACCGAATTACACAAGGGACACGTGGTGTGAGAAAAGACGATGTAAGCCACGAAACAAACATGTCGCAAGAAGTCAAAGTTAAGAATTAAGAAGAATTAAGAACCTAAGACTAAACGATAGTTGTCAAGAAACAACAGGGTGAATAACGACATTGAATGTTGTTTCTTTGTTTACAGGTAGGATTAATTAGTTTAAATTATTAGACTGGTTTAGTTTGTACGGAATCAATTAGTTTAGGTTAGGTTAGGCTAAGGTTTTGTTTGTATAAAATAGAAAAAACTTTGTTTACAGAGAAACAATTCGTGTATTGTTCCCCAACTCTTATATATATATATATCATTAAATTTTTTAAAATAATTTGATACTTTCTTTTTCAAAACAGTAGCGATTATGATAATTAATCATTAATTATTTATGGAATAATTCAGTACAATTTGCACTGTTTGAAACATCATTATAATATCAATTTTGTTATTTTCTAATTTCAAAATTTTTCTATCGGGGTGTGAAATAAATTAATTGTTTTACAACCGCACATGCGCAGATCAAAATTTGCAACTAGTTACAAATTGCTTTCTGGGAACAAACCTATTATTATATCAATTTTGTTATTTTCTAATTTAACACATTCGCTGCCACTTTTAGATTGATTACATCGCGCTCTGTGCCGGTAACAGACTGAATAATGTAATGTGCACGACAATGTGTCTCTGATCGGAGCCGGCGGCAGCGAACGTGTTAAAAATTTTTTGAAGACAGTGAATTTACCGACATTTATGGTCGGTAAATTTACGAAGTGTGCACGTCGAAAAGACACCGTGATTGCACTGATTGTGAGTGTAAACACTGTCTTTACGCTGTGAACCACTCAGTGTGTTCACAGTGTAGTGTGACGTTACGTCACGTTTTCGTAGAACGACAGTTCTTTGGACGTCTACATGAAGCGACGACCATCGTATTTTCCGCTAAAGAACGCGGGCTGTTCAAAGGACTCTCAAATTCAAAACTCATGTATTAGAAATTCTTGCTATTAGCATATCTCTTTCTTACTGCGTATTGGGAATCGACATGGGGGCATGACCTAACCAATATGGCGTCGAATAAGACCTAAACCATTCGACAATACACGCGATTTGTGAGAAAATAGTAAAAATGTTAATAACTGTAGATCAAATTTATGATTGGGCCCAAACAAATCCTTCCCATCGCAATGTGATTGAAGGAAATCGTTACCTTAATGCTAATCACATCATAAAAATTGATAGAAATGTGGAAAATGTGACACCCGGTTATATCAGTTTGACAGCTTTCTGTCTTCAAATGTCTCATTTAACATAGCACGTTTCATTTTGTAGCACGTTGCCATGCCTTCAATTTATCTATTTTTTCTAATGTTTCAAACAGTTTTTCAATGTATACTACGCGTTCATTTGGTTTGGAAAACCGTGAAAACACAAGGATAACTGTTTTTTCGTATTACTTTCGCAGCAACTAACTGCACAAGACTTTACATTTTTTGTTTTATTCGTTCTACGAAGCTTACACCATTCATTATATTCTTTAAACTTTATAAATTCTCACGTAAATTTCATTCACTAAACACGATCAGGGACCCCTTTCTCGAACTCACTCGTATCTTTGCGTGCACGCACCTTAGCGATTAAATCAATCAGGGTCAAGTATTCCGTTGTGGTGGGATTACGGACAACGGAATACTTGATCCTGGCTGGTCTATTCGCTAAGATGCGTGCACGCAAAGATACGAGCGAGTTCGAAAAAGGGGCCCCTGCTGTCCGTACTTTGTACATAGCGTCTTAATAATGATTGGGGGGATCCGCCACCAGATGGCGAGGATCCAATGTCGATTGCCAATACTCTTGTAGAACGAAGGTCACTCGAGGGATGAGATGGGATATGATAAGGCAAAGCAGGGGGCTGGAATGCGCTCGCAGTCCCGTACCTTTCGCGGAAGGCTAATTGCCGGACGATTCCTAGTGCGTCACGCGTCACCGAAATCACTCTGCTAATCACCGCTAACCGCCGGCTATTTAATCCGCTTTACGGAGAAATAGCGACGAACTCCGATCCCTCTGTACGGTACGAGCAACCACCGCTTGGTCCCTTTAGGTGCGTGACTCAGGAGAGCGTCACCCCTCGTGTTCACGCCACTTTTCTAGCCAATCCGGGCACACCGCATAGCTCACCGTCATTCTCATTCAGCCAATTAGAGCGTAACGCATTGCCCACGCTATCCCCACTATCTAGTTGTTCTAAGAGATATAAACCGCAACAGAATGCAAGAGAGCGGAAGTATAGTTTTGTTCTGTGTTCAGTGTAGTATAGTGATCAGTGCCTCTTCATTCATCAGTGTGTTTCTACAGTCAATAAACTTCTGAATCCTGTCGGTAACCTCTGCATTAATTTCCATCTTGTTTCCTTGAATTTTACTGTAATTCGCGCCTCTCACACGATTGAATGTAACTCATTCACACGGTAAAACGATCCTAGCGCCTCGCGTTTCAAAGCGACCAGGACTGGATTAGACCGGGTCAGCCTCCTGTTACTCGCCTAAATTTGTGTCCCCGCTATTGTGTCCGCCGCAGCGCGGTACCAGCAGTAACGTGATGTTACCCCCTCCATGTCCTCCGCACATGGCACGGCATCGTTAACAATAAATTTAAAAAAAATGATTTTACA
This sequence comes from Xiphydria camelus, assembly GCA_963678675.1. Taxonomy (NCBI): domain Eukaryota; kingdom Metazoa; phylum Arthropoda; class Insecta; order Hymenoptera; family Xiphydriidae; genus Xiphydria; species Xiphydria camelus. The sequence goes on along the minus strand of OY783192.1, from coordinate 20,269,925 downwards.
TTTAAACATAAAAAATATACCGAATATACACAATCCACGGAATTATGTTCGAAGTGCTCGAATAACACTACACGACCGTTATTATAATGATTATTAACATCACGTGTGAGTGGCGCCACGCAGCGGAATTGTTTCCAACGGCTTCAATAGTGGGGACAAAATTTATTGTATATAAGGCGTATTGGTGTAGTTTTATAGGGCTGGACCGGGTCGTAACAGTAGCCACGGTGCTCTTAATTTGTGTACGTCACGCGATCATGCCACGGTGAGACCACAGTGATGCCACTACGTGGCAGCACTGCGTGCAGCTAGCGTGTAAATGCACGCTTTGCTATCGGGGAGACGGACATACGGTACAGTAGATTCCGACAACAGGTAATGTCCGGCTAACCGGTGCTTTCACCCTGCCTATCACCAGTAATATCGTGAGTGCAGTGTTAAGGATATTCGGCCTACATTTTAAAGATATTTAAAAATATACGAAATTGATGAAAATTGTATACAAAGTTCTTCAATCTATTTAAAAAGCATATGCAAAATTGCAGGTCTGTTTACAACCCCATAAAAAAGTTATAATTGTTTTAAAAGTATCTATTTAACCCGTGTTCTTATGGAGAAATCACAAAATCGAGGGGAAATCTGTGAAAAATTGTTCTAACTGAGTGAAACTGCGCTCATCGATAGCTTGTTATGTAACAGACAATCGGTATATTTTTTCACCTGAATGAGGGCAATAATTATTAACAAAACATTGCAAAAACATTAGAAATTCAGCTTTTCTTGAAATTACTGCGCGCGCATGTCGTATATATGACAACGTCGCAACACAGTTTGAGGGAGGGGTGAATGCGCCAAATACAAACGTGTGACACACAGCTGTCGTGAGAATTTTGCGTAAATAAATAGATTAATTAAATCAATAATTAAAGCAGCGAGGAAAAAACTAATAAATTAACCCTTAGTTACTCGCGCTGGTCTATTTTTGTACACCAGTGCTCTATTTTCATATGTTACTTAAACTTCAAGGACGAATTGCGCCCGCTCATTCCACTTAACCTACAAACGATGTGTCTACTGTCGCTTGTCTGATTTAGTCGTCTCTCGTAATTTATAATTGTATGTTGTGCGTTTTTGATATGTAAACATCTACTACGGCGGTATGAGGGTAAACCTTGGGAAATGGGACGGAAATGTGAAGCCGGATGTGATTAGTGCGCAGCGATTCGTGCGCAGCTACTTCAGCGCTTGCGGCCTAGGGTGGTATTACATTTTCTTGTCGATGATGTCGATATAGTAAATCGCTATACAACCTACTAATAGCGCAGCTAACATTGCTGACGCACACAAGCCTAGTCACTTTCTCCTAGCTTCCCAACGCGCTCCATAAACAGCTAACACTAGTATCTCTGTCTAAATAATCTATATATACTGTAACGTCCTAACGTAGCCGTTTTCATGGAATAAAACGCAGCGGCGAATAAAGCGATAGAATAAGAGGAATCAAATAGCGACGAGCGAGGCCGCTGCGGAAGACCGGAACGCCGACTCCGCACCGAGCCAAAACTGCACCGCGAGTAACACGAACTCTCGCGCAAGGTGAAGGCGCGAAAACCTCCACGTGCCACCCGCGTAGCATTAAAGGAAATGCACCAGCGAAAAACAAGACGCCAAGTGGCCACCGACCAGCCGCTGACAGGAAGAAACCTCCATGATTCAACGCATTCCTTCTCCTTCCCCTTTTCAACATCAGGAAGGATCCCGACCCGGAACGAAGTCTAACGGCTTATATAAGGAGAATCCTGGACACCGGGAGAAGCTGTCTTTTGTTTTCTTTTGAAGATTAACATTCAGTCAAACGTATAGAGAGTTACGCGTGTTCGTTCGAGATCTAAAGAAATAAAGAACTTCTGTTCGAGATCTAAAGAAAGTAAGAAGTTCTGTTCGAGATCTAAAGAAATAAAGAAGTTCTGTTCGAGATCTAAAGAAAGTGATTGTGGTTTGTTGAAACCTCAACCTCTATCCCTGTCGTGCTACCTTCCCAAGAAAGTGAGTGACCAAAGAGAGACCGCACCCCACTCGATCCACCCCTCGAAGGAAGGATCGTACGGCCGGCAGAGAAAGAGAGAGAGAAAGAGAGAGATCGAAAGTCAAAGCTTCAAAGAAAGGTAAGTGGCAACAGAATATTCTTTTGTGATATAAAATTTCTTGATTGTATCGATGATCCCTATTGTTTTCCCCGAATTGATAGTTAGTGTTAAATCTAGTTGTCCATGACGTGACAACCCCTTTTTGGTGCATCGGCCGGGTCTGGTCAGGAAGATCGCGGGTTCGATTCCCGCTATACGGAAGGTTCCGATTATTTGCTCACGTAGAGTGCCGGATATTAGGTTCGACTCCTAAAATTTAGCTTGGTGCTATCCGAACTGACCAGACGAATCTAACTACCACTAATTATTAATTGCTATAGTAAAAAAAAAGGAAAAAACCCTAAACGAACAAATAAACATTACCACCATTTATATTAATGACCAATATTAATTATCAATTGCGAATGAGCGAATATTATGTCAGATTCCGAGAATAATCCCATAAGGCACACTAAGAAAAGATCCCAGTAATACAATTTCCACAGACTCCTACGCGAACTTCCGCAGATTTTAGTGACAGCATTCTAGAAACTTCCATAATAAGTATAAACCGCCCAAGTACTGCCACTTCAGATTACTCAAATACAATGGCAAATAATCAAAAAATTTCTCTGAAAACCGCAATAGAAATTGTACCTCACTTCAATGGAAAAAACATACCCCTAGGCGACTTCCTCGAAGCGTGCGAGGAAGCGAAAAATATGCTACCACGCGAATCAGAATCAGATTTAGTTAAATTAATTCTCACAAAATTAAACGGCGAAGCAAAACGCTGTAGTATAGGGCAAACGTTAACGTCAGTAGATCACTTAACAACATTCTTAGAGGAAATATACGCCCCGGAAAAAACCATCCATCTGTATTACGGAGAATTAAGCGACATTTGCCAGTACCATAACGAAAACGTAATAACATACCTAAATCGAGCCAGGGAATTAGCTAAACGAATTACCGACGGACACAGAATGGAAAATCGTATAACCGACGAAAATTTTGAAGAAGTAAAGAAAGACCTATTAAAATATTTTATTCGCGGGTTAAATCCAGACACATAAGATGTAACATGGGAAAGGTAGATAATCTCAAAAGTGCACGAATCAAAGCAGTAGAACTCGAACGAGCGTTAACACGCGTCGAACAAATGCGGGGCAAAGGTCCACAAAACACAAACGACCAATTAACACCTATAACAAATAACCAAATTATTAAATGTCAAATCTGCAATATAGAAGGACACACAGCCACACAATATCCAATTAATAATAGAGACAATTTAAGAAAAGCAGGAAATACAACAATCTGTCAACTATGTAATAAAAACAACCACACCGCGGATGTTTGCAGATCGCGATTACAAAAAATAAATATCGTACAAACAGAATTTCAAATTTGCCAAATATGTAATCGAAGAGGCCACACAGCAAACAATTGTCGATCGCTATTTCAACAAAATAAAGTACAAATGTTTTGTCAAATCTGTAAAAGAACTAACCATAATACGAACAACTGTAGACAACGTCCTAAAAACTTTTAAAACGTAAACACCTGTCAATTTTGCGGAAAAGCGGGTCATAAAGCGAACGTCTGTAGAAACATTATTAATAATCAAAATTATAATCAAAATAATAATACGAGACCACAAACGAAATGTGATTACTGCGGAAAATTTAATCATACCGCAGAAAAATGCTTCTTAAAACAGTGAGCTAATACAACGCAACAATTTCAAACGGGAAACTCCAACAGTTCCCCACCACAGAGCGCTGCACGGGGAACGAATTCAAACACTCTCAATCGCGTCCAATACATTCAATCCAACAGAGTCAAAACCAAATATCCGATCATCAACAGTAAAGCTAGGAATCCACTACACTCGACTCGACTCGACTCGACTCGACACGACTCGACGCGACTCGACACGACGCGTTTCTGATCGCATGATTTTCCATATATTTAAATGGCGTAGAAATCCACTAGGCTCGAGTCGAGTCGAGTCGAGCCTAGTGGACACGGTTTGCGTGCACATCGAGATATGAACCGATGAGCGAACAGTTGATTTGCGGCAGTCTTGCTTGGAAATTTGAGAAGAGCAGTTCGAAGATTTTACATTAATTTCGCAGAGGAATGGAGGAGGATCTCATTAATAAAGTTAGAGCATATGAGATGCTGTGAAATATACATAATTTGAAATATAGAGACCAAAATATACGCAACGAAGCTTGAGAAGAAATCTCAAAAGCCTTGAATAGACCAAGTAAACATAAATAGGTATATAGTAAATTTCAATCTGTATAGATGTTACAGAGAAGCAATAATTGGAAAAATTATAGAGCCATACACGATGTATCCTTGTACGTTAAAATTTAAAAGGACGAAGCACTACCGTCGAGTACCGTCGAGTCGTGTCGCGTCGATTCCAGTGGACACACCGCGCAAATTTTTGTCACCGTGTCGTGTCGAGTCGTGTCGTGTCGAGTCGAGTCGAGTCGAGTGTAGTGGATTCCTAGCTTTAATCTCAGTCAAGAAAGTCGAGTTCCAACAATTCGCGTGGCCACTGCAAATCTATGCCTCCCGGTAACCCTAATGCTTGACACAGGAGCCGGTCCTAATCTTTTAAAGCACAGAGTTAATAGTGCCTCAAATTTAGTAGATCACAGTGACATCGTCCAGTTAAGCGGGATTACAGCCCATAAGGTGACGACCTTAGGCCGAATTTCGATAAATGTCGCAGGTTGCAATACCATCTTTCATTTAGTACCGGACGATTTCCCGATCGAACAAGACGGTATACTAGGCTCAGATTTCTTTATAGATAATGATGCTAAGATTAACTATGCAGGGAATTGCTTGGAAATCAAAGGACATAATGTCCCTTTTGAGACTGGAGAAACTATAGTTGTACCGGCAAGGGCGATCTCAACAATTTATATTCGATTAAAACCGACAAATTTAAAAGAAGGATACATACCACGACTACAAATAATAGATGGAATATACCTTGGAGAAACGCTAGTATCAAATATTAACGGCAAAGCATACTTAAAAATATTTAATATAACTGAAAAAAAGAAATCGAAATATTAATCCCGACGTTAGAATTGTACGGGTACGAAGAAAAATTAAATAATGAAATCAGTAGTAACACTATTAAATCAAATGAATCAACTTATAATACCTATTCTCTAAGGCAAATCAACGGACAGATCGCAGTATCGCGTTAGAAGATCTTAAAAGAATAGAAGGAATAAATAATGAAAATAATACCTATTCTAGGGCAAATGAACGGACAGATCGCAGTATCGCGTTAAAAGACATTAATAGAATAGAAGAAGTAAATAAAATAACAGAAAATATTATTAATAATTCAAAAGGTACTCAGCAAACAAATAATAATAAAAAAACTAAAAGAATAAAAGAAATAAAAGAATTATTACGATTAAATCATTTAAACGAAGAAGAAAGAAAAAAAATTGAATATTTGATCGAAATAAGTGAGGATAGATTTCATTTACAAAATGATTATTTAGAAGCAACAAACGTACTAACACATGAAATTCCAACGTTAGATGAGCTACCAATTAATAAACGTCAATATAGATTTCCTCCAATTCACAAACAGGAGATCAATAAAGAAGTCAAAGAACTATTAGAAGGTGGAATAGTAAAACCTTCTCAATCACCTTATAATACACCAATTTGAATAGTTCCTAAAAAGAAAAAACCTAACTCAGATGAACGACGTTACCGACTAGTACTAGATTTCAGATCCTTAAATGAAAAAACAATACGAGACTCTTATCTACTGCCTAATATAGTAGATATATTAGATCAGCTGGGCAGAGCGAAATATTTCTCGGTGTTTGATTTAGCTTCATGCTTCCACCAAATAAAAATGAGCGAAAAAGATCGCCATAAAACGGCATTTTCTACACCATATGGTCATTATGAATTTAATCGCATGCCTGTCGGACTAAAAAATGCTCCAGCAACGTTCCAAAGACTAATGGATCGCGTACTAACAGGTTTACAGGGAATTAAATTATTCGTATACCTTGACGATATTGTAATTTATGCAAATTCCTTAGAAGAACATCGGGAAAAATTTATTAAACTCATAGAACGACTGCGAACAGCAAAATTAAGTTTACAACCGGATAAATGTGAATTTCTACGAAAAGAAGTTGCATATCTTAGCCACATAATAAGTGAAGACGGAGTAAAACCAGACCCGAAATAAAAGAAGCAGTTAAAAATTTTCCAATTCCAAGAAACCAGAAAAATATTAGACAATTCTTAGGATTAGCCGGTTATTACAGAAGATTTATTGAAAATTTTTCTAAAATTGCGAAACCTTTATCAAATCTATTAAAGAAAGAAGGAAATTTCGAATGAACAACAAATAGCATTTGAGATTTTAATAGATAAATTATGCGAAGCCCCAGTATTACAAAAAATATCCGGATTTTACGAAACCATTTTCAAGAGACACGGTAGTGTCTCGCGGCATGTTCATTCAAGTAGTTCGTCAGAACGACGCCGATAGCGCTGTCGCAGCGAGCGAGCACCCGTGTATCTTTACAGGAAAAATGTCTGCCCCCTTCACCCCTCAAATTTTACATCGAATTTTCTCAATAAATATACGGTTATAACCAAAACTGTGCTTAGTTACGTCATATAAATCGACTATTCTCTATTGATAGAGACCAGAATAAATGTTATAAGTTAAATATTAACAGAGATTCGCCCTTAGCAACGCTAAGCCACGCCCCTGCCGCCTGAAAGTCGAGAATCCGATTTCTCGGGCAATATATATATGTCAAAATGTCACTCTAATTCCGCCTATCTTCGGCGATAGTCGGCCATGATCGGAAATGTCTACACAGATGCGGGTACACGCATACGCCATCAAATGTATGTGAGAGTGTATGAGAGAATATATTCCTTGAATGTTTGGTCATGGTTTTCAAAGTGAATAAAATATTTCCATTCGCGTAACGATTTCCCTCGCGTTTATTTCGATCCTCGGACGCGCTTGTTAATAAAAAGTGATAATTCAGTGTAATCGGAGTAATGAATCTCAATAGTGGTGAATGTGACAGACGCTCCGTATAGTTTAATAATCGTTTGTATTTTTTTCGTTTAATCGTGATAATCAACGGATGCAGTGGTATTTTTCTCTAGTTGCCTGTGCATCAAGAGCAAGAAAGGAGATGGTCTCAGAAGAATTCCCATCAGATAAGTTTAATTGCCATCTGACAACTTTAACCTCACTTTCGATGGGAGGACAAATATCTGTGTTCATTCAATTTTTTGTTTTCAGCGTCATGCGAGCATGGGGTGAATCGATGGATTTACAAATAAATTTGATGTTTCTTCTCCATCAAAGCCGTGGCAGAAGAATAGCAGATGCAATTGAATTGGATCACAATAATCAAGTAATTACTTTAACATTAGTTTTTCTCTATTGGCATATTTTCTCCTTCGTACTATATTTTAAATAGTGAAATGCTGGATATAATTTTGTTATTTATAATCTGTTACAGAAATAAACGTGCTGCTATTCAATTCTACCCAAAAGGACTCCAAATCATGTGCGAACCCGAGGGGGTTTCTTTCGAACGAGGGATCGTCCACTTGTTGTTCCAAGAACCAGCTGCATTGGTTCATTCCGCGAGTTAGATTTGCTGCCTCGAGTGCATGGGCGTGCGTCCATCCTTCAATATCCTCCCTGCCATGGTCTTGCTGATTCTAACCTCTGTTGCCACAGCCCGAATGCTCGTCGAAGGTTATTCCTTATTCTTTCTAGCACAGATCTATATTATGCTGCACCTGTATTCTTCTGAGACTTCCTAAAATAATTATAAAAACCCCATATAATTCAGCCCTGACAAGTACAATCTTATCGAGCTGTACCTTATCGAGGAGATCTTTCGATGTAATGATTCCGAAATGTTTCTATGATATTTTGCAACATTCGAGAATTTATCGAGAAATATATATTTCTAACATATACGGTAGTATTCACGAATATTGCAAAATATCGCAGGAATGTTACAGAAAAGTTACTTGCAAAAACGTGCTTTGTGGGGTGTAAATGATTATACCAGAGGCGAAGAAGAGATGAAATAAAAGTGAGGTATATGTACACTTCACGTTTGACAGGTTTGTGTATAAATTGGAACTTGTGATAGTATAATACGAAAGAGGAAATATATAAATAAAGAAAAAATGATAATAAAGTAGTTACTCCATTATTGTAATCCAATTCCATTGTATCCCTTATTTTTCTCCCACGACTTTGATTGTTGATAGTGGATGGATCAGCTAATAAATTTGATTTTTATTCACTATCAACTATTAAAGTCGTGGCAGAAAAATATGGGATACACAATGGAATTGGATTACAGTAATGTAGTAACTACTTTATTGTTATTTTTTCTTTATCGATATATTTCCTCTTTCGTATTATACTATCCCAAGTTCGAATTTATATACCGACCTGTCAAACGTAAAGTGTACATGTACCTCACTTTTATTTCATTAAGTATTACTGCAGAACGAGTACGTTAGAAGATTTTCATGAAGGCTCACGATTTTCTCACGTGTCATCTCGTACAGGTGCAACCGAAGAGGATCTAGCTCATGTCCTGTCCGTAAAAAGATGACTCGATGGACATCGGAGAATGTCCGGCTTGTCACGGAGCGCCTATTACCCACGGTAGATTAATTGCAATACGCGCTTCTCGTTTCATTCAACTATTCCAGCGTTAAATAACTTTTACTTCTTTCAAGGTAATAACCTTTTATGAACTGTTCATGGTAGGAGGCAGCGATCGATATTAGCGACTCGTCGTAGACAAGTTCGTCTAACTAAAAGGCAATTCGGTGTACCGAACTACTACTGCGATAATGTGCCCGAGCTCACGGTCTATTCTGCGATTAACATTAACGTAATCGTGATTATACTCGGGTGATGGGTGTTCCAAAAGAGGTAAAGTTGATACTAAACATCGGATGCTGTAAGCTGACTTGCTAGTGTATGCTTTGCAACTGGAACATCATCGCAGGAATAATTTGTCTACGATTAGTCACAATCATTGATCGCTGCCCCCTACGATGAACAGTTTGTACAAGGTAAATACTTTGAAAGTGAAAGTTATTTAAAGCAGGAATAATTGAAACGAAAACGCATATTACAATAAACGTACCGTGGGTAATAGGCGCTCGGTGACAAGTCTGACATTCTCCGATGTCCATCGAGTCATCTTTTTACGGACAGGACACGAGCTAGGTCCTCTTCGGTTGCACCTGTACGAGATGACATGTCAGAGTCTGCAGTAATACATGAGATAAAAGTGAGGTACATGTACACTTCACGTTTGACAGGTCGGTATATATTATAAATTCGAACTTGGGATAGTATAATACGAAAGAGGGACTATATCGATAAAGAAAAAATAATAATAAAGTAGTTACTACATTACTGTAATCCAATTCCATTGAATCCCTTATTTTTCTGCCACGACTTTGATAGTTGATAGTGAATAAAAATCAAATTTATTAGCTGATCCATCCACTATCAACAATCAAAGTCGTGGCAGAAAAATAAGGGGTACAATGGAATTGGATTACAATAATGGAGTAGGTAACTACTTTCAACACTTGGGGAAACTCACCGAAGAAACCCGTATAATTATTTTTTATCACTTGTACACTTGATTTCGAGGTTAGATGGTTCGACCTCCCGAACTGACAGCTACCGGGAGATCAGGGGGTACTTTCTCGAGTCATTCGTATCTCTTTACCTGCACGCAACTCAGCGAAGGGACCAATCAGGATCAAGTATTCCATTGCGGTGGGGGTCCTGATTGGTCTACTCGCTAAGAAACGTATACGGATCTTAGCGAGTAGACCAATCAGGACCCTCACCACAACGGAATACTTGATCTGCAACAGTTAATAGATGATTTTTATTCGCATTGGCATGTTTATGATGATATTTGCAATTAATGTTCTACTCGGACTGAAATGAGTCGTAAAGTCAGCATCGAAGCTGTAAATGATGTAGTAATAATTTAATTAAATTTACTTACGAGTAAGGACGAAATTTCAGCGGTGCATGGAAAAGGATTTCTTAAAACTATTCCAACGTCTCGAGTTAATATATATAACAACATATCGTCCCCTTCCTGCAAAAAGTCACTAACTAACATTTATCATCAACTGACTTAGTAGGTAGTTTCTGCTCTATAATATCGGTATTATATTTCGGTTAATGACTTTTTATGATGCGCGCATGCTCACTGCCAACGCATTTAGCACTTAGTGAGTTTTACCATTTAAAGATTTAATAAAATTAAGTTACTAGGTCCAGTTAGGTGAATTTTACAAAATATGTTAGTTAGTGACTTTTTGCATGAAGGGGACGATATATACCCAGGTAGCACACTGATGTTAGAATAACGTCTCAGAAGTCATTTTTTAGTCAGTATAGGGTTTCAGACGTCAGTGTCGTAATATTAACGTCACAGGGACGTCATATTTATGACGTACCTTGGACGTCAAAATTCAACGTCTTTTTGACGGAACTTTTCCGTCATTTTTAATGACGAACAAGACTTAGAAAAATTTCCGTCTCCTGCATATATAGGCTTGAAAATTTATTTATGAATAAATGGACAAAAATTGTAATTTGTTCAATTATTAAATCAATAAATTATTTCATTTAGTCTCCAGAGTATGTTGAGCAATTTATAAACTATACTATTTATTAAAAAGCACAGATTATTAAAGTAAATGAAAGACAATCAATTAATGTAGGATGATTAAACATTCATATAATTATTTATGTATTTATTTATTTATATTTATTTATTTATTATTTATTTCTGGCATAGACGCAAATTGATATTAGTATCAATTTTCGTCTATGCAAGAATATTTATCAAAAGATACAATCATAAATTTAGAAAAATGTTGAGAAAAGAATAATACAATTATAAAATCTTATTTATTCAAGCTCTTTCTTATTGAAAAATAATATACATTTATTCATCAAACTTCATATGAACACTGTTCCGACAAACGTTGGTCGGAATTTATACGCATTAATATCAGTTCTTAGAAATTAGTAGTAACGCGACACTTGGGTTAATTCCGATGGTAAAACGAAGGGTATATTCCGCGAATCGTATCTATTCCTGTACTAGTAGTCCATTCTAATGATATCCGTTGAGCTGAGACCACGCATCCAGGTATAGCTTAATTACCGCGCATATCCGGACCCTCGAACCTCGAAGTCTTCCAAAAGGGATTATCCTTTAGCCACACACATTAGCTTGTTTCCCCGAACGATATGTAATACGTCACGCGAAATTCCAAGTACGGAACGCATTTGCACTTCTTCGGAATCTTCATCAGCCCTTTCGGAATACTACGAAGTTGTACCCTCCTTACCAGGGGAGTTCATCACTTTCCTGGCCAAGCGAGACGCGTCGATAGCCACTCCCATCCAACCAATTAGCGTGTACCGCGTTACCCACGCTATCCCCACTTAGCTATTAGTTTCTCTGTATATAAACCGCTACTGAATGTATCTCCTTTAATGTGCAAACGTGCCTCAGTCAGCATAGGATCAGTGCCTCAGTCTGCCAGTCTATCCAGCGCATTCAGGTCGTAAGTCCTTCAACTTACTCCGCTATTCTCTTAAGTGTACATCAGTTATATTTAAGTGCATTCGAAACAGTCAGTTGCAACCACGGTTAATCGGCATCACCTGTATTCCGTTATTTCAAATATATCATTAGTTGTACCGTATGTCCAATGGCTAGTCGAGCAGGTGCAGCGACCTGAATTTTCCTGAAATTTGACTTCGGCAGTGTTTTAGTTAGAGTTGGCTTTGGAAGATGGCGCTACGTATGAGCGAAATATTTGAAATGGTAAAAGCGGGAGATCGAAGTGTAACCTCAAAATTGTGAATGTTTAAATAATGGTGAGTAATTGTTTGAAACGATAAGACATAATAATTATAGTTTCTTTTCGATGTTCAACCAAATAACACGACTGATACCTAATTGCAGAGAGAAACTGATGCGACTGGCAGTCGTGGAGGAAGGGGATACCGTCAACGTGGTCCTCGCCAGAGTGGTCGAGCTGTGCCTCGGCGACGAAAGGTGCAATTGAAATGAAATTAAAGTCTGAGCACAAGGTGAAAATTGGAAGGCATGGAAAGAAAACGCGGCAGAGTCGTTGACAGAAGGAGTGTGAGTGAAGTGCGAAAGAAAAGTGCAGTGACGCCAAAAAACCATGTGGAAGATAGTGACGAACAGCAGCAGCAGCTGTTCGACACTGCTCAATTCCGCACCAGCTCCTGAATGATATCTCGCCGATCGCGATACGCAGCCGCTCCTGTGGGCAATGATTCCAGATACTCGAGTCGTAGTCGCAGCAAGGACAGCAGCAGCAGCAGCAGCATCGACGGCAGGGGCACTATTGTAAAGCGAAGACAGTCCAAGACCGACCCGGATAGCTGTAAGAGAAAGACGCATCGGCGGAAGCAAGACTTGCAATGAGAGTGTAGTAAAAGGAAGAAGAAAAATAACAGAGACGAGATGATGAGACGGAGGAGAAAGTCGTCACCACGAAGAGTTCCTGAAACGGTACCAGTACTAGCAACGTGCGAAGAGTTCAAGAGAACGGGCCGTCTACACCCAGTCGCAAATCATGCCGAGTTCATGTGACACCCGACAGCGGCATCACATCAGGAGTATGAACGGTGGAGAAGAACGGGAGCCTCGCTGAAAAAGGAAGGAGCAGTGTTGGCGGTGGCGGTGACAGCCCGGATCATGAGCAAAGGCTGAAGAACCTTGAGCGTTTTGGATAAAAAGTGAACGTGACTCGAAGCAGTTATCGTAATCGATTTACGCCGACACTGGTGCCGCAGCTAATCTCGATCACAATGAATTCTTCCAACTAGAGGCGGTTTCTGTATCGCTCGTCGCCGTTGACCCTTTCCCTCTTAATCCTTGTACATAATGCATCTGTGATTCCTTGAAGTATATCTTTATAATATTAAGTTTGATCTCTGAAACCCTTTCATCTTTCCTATTGTAACACTCTCGTAACCATACGATCCGATTATTTTATATTCATAAGGTTTTATCAGTTTTACGTTATTCCTCGTTATTTTCGTTATTTAACCTTGCATTTATAAATTATTACTGATGGATTATTAATAAATTAATTAATGAAAGTGACTCTACTGGCTTGCGCTATTTTTCGTCTCGTATTTCCTTCCGTAAGATATTTTAATAAATGTTCCCCTTCGATCTTTAAGAGTTTAGTTGGAATAAGCAAGACGGATAGTGGACAGAGTCTAGGCATAAAAGATGTCACAATCAGCGGGACAGGATTTCGTGTAATCATGATTTATAAGAATTTCTTCATTCATAAAATTAGCTTTAAAACCGTTTCAGATGTATCTCGCCGATTTCGTTCATTCCGTTATTATGTTATTCGACATCAAGGTCTAAGAGTATGCCTCCTAATGCCTAAACTCTGTCCACTATCCGTCTTGCTTATTTCAACTAAACTCTTAAAGATCGAAGGGGCACATTTATTAAAATATCTTATGGAAGGAAATACGAGACGAGAAAAATAGCACAAGCCAGTAGAGTCACTTTCATTAATTAATTTATTAATAATCCATCAGTAATAATTTATAAATGCAAGGTTAAATAACGAAAATAACGAGGAATAACGTAAAGCTGATAAAACCTTATAAATATAAAATAATCGGATCGTATGGTTACGAGAGTGTTACAATAGGAAAGATGAAAGGGTTTCAGAGATCAAACTTAATATTATAAAAATATACTTCAAGGAATCACAGATGCATTATATACAAGGATTAAGAGGGAAAGGGTCAACGGCGACGAGCGATACAGAAACCGCCTCTAGTTGGAAGAATTCATTGTGATCGAGATTAGCTGCGGCACCGTGAGCAAAACGCTCAAGGTTCTTCAGCCTTTGCTCATGATCCGGGCTGTCACCGCCACCGCCAACACTGCTCCTTCCTTTTTCAGCGAGGCTCCCGTTCTTCTCCACCGTTCATACTCCTGACGTGATGCCGCTGTCGGGTGTCACATGAACTCGGCATGATTTGCGACTGGGTGTAGACGGCCCGTTCTCTTGAACTCTTCGCACGTTGCTAGTACTGGTACCGTTTCAGGAACTCTTCGTGGTGACGACTTCCTCCTCCGTCTCATCATCTCGTCTCTGTTATTTTTCTTCTTCCTTTTACTACACTCTCATTGCAAGTCTTGCTTCCGCCGATGCGTCTTTCTCTTACAGCTATCCGGGTCGGTCTTGGACTGTCTTCGCTTTACAATTGTGCCCCTGCCGTCGATGCTGCTGCTGCTGCTGCTGTCCTTGCTGCGACTACGACTCGAGTATCTGGAATCATTGCCCACAGGAGCGGCTGCGTATCGCGATCGGCGAGATATCATTCAGGAGCTGGTGCGGAATTGAGCAGTGTCGAACAGCTGCTGCTGCTATTCGTCACTGTCTTCCACATGGTTTTTTGGCGTCACTGCACTTTTCTTTCGCACTTCACTCACACTCCTTCTGTCAACGACTCTGCCGCGTTGTCTTTCCATGCCTTCCAATTTTCACCTTGTGCTCAGACTTTAATTTCATTTCAATTGCACCTTTCGTCGCCGAGGCACAGCTCGACCACTCTGGCGAGGACCACGTTGACGGTAGCCCCTTCCTCCACGACTGCCAGTCGCATCAGTTTCTCTCTGCAATTAGGTATCAGTCGTGTTATTTGGTTGAACATCGAAAAGAAACCATAATTATTATGTCTTATCGTTTCAAACAATTACTCACCATTATTTAAACATTCACAATTTTGAGGTTACACTTCGATCTCCCGCTTTTACCATTTCAAATATTTCGCTCATACGTAGCGCCATCTTCCAAAGCCAACTCTAACTAAAACACTGCCGAAGTCAAATTTCAGGAAAATTCAGGTCGCTGCACCTGCTCGACTAGCCATTGGACATACGGTATAGTGAGTGCAGTTTCGAATCATTCCATTAACCGCTCGGTCTCGCTCCTTTTCACCACGCGTCGAACTCAATTCACCGTGGAATTCTCAAAATCCGCCTAGCGGTATGTTTGGCCAGTAGTCGTGTCACGAGCGAGTGTCTGCGGGATTTACGACCCCGCGGAGATCTACCAACGATCGCACGGCTCCCAAACAAACACTAATACATAGTAATAATATTCTTAACCACAGAAGCGTGCAGCAGATGAGGACTCAAGGACACCGACCGATCAACGAAGTTAAGCAGCGAAAAATGCGGACACTCTCTCTCTAGTAGGATGGGTGACCGCTCACGATGAAGATATACACTCGGCGTCTCGGATTCTGTCGCTGGTGACTTTTTTTTAATGTTATTTTTAAACGTACTAACCAATGATTAATCAATTCTCATGCTTTTATTAACGAGAATAGACACTACCGTAGCTAATGAGGGCATGAGAATTAATTGTTCATTGGTTAGTACGTTTAAAAATGACACTTAAAAAAAGTCACCAGCGACATAATCCGAGACGCCGGGTGTATGTCAGACCTAACCTTTTAGAACCGTCATTTTTTACGTCATCACAACGTACGGTAGAACGTCATTATGACGTGATTCGTCTGACGTCGTGTGGATGTGTAATTAAGCCGTCTTTGCGATGTTAAAATGACGTCAT
>OY783192.1:19276852-19503651 GCA_963678675.1 Xiphydria camelus | reverse complement strand
GAGAGAGAGAGAGAGAGAGAGATAGAGAGAGAGAGATTGAGAGAGAGAGAGAGAGAGAGAGAGAGAGAGAGAGAGAGGAGAGAGAGGAGAGAGAGAAGAGAGTGAGAAGAGCGAGACGAGAGGAGAGAGAGAGAGGTAGAGAGAGAGAGAGAGAGAGAGCTGAGAGAGAGAGAGGAGAGAGAGAGAGGGAGGAGAGAGATGCGAGCGAGAAGAGTAGAGAGAGTGTGTCTGTGTTGTGTGTTCCATATTTTGTCCACTATATACTGCTGGTATCAAATAAGAGTGTATGAATTTATTCAAATCATAAGTGCATAAACGGAGTATAATTTGGTGTCTGAATTTTTTATTTTGAAGAAAAAAACGCGGCAAGTTATTTTTTATTAAAATTTTTTAATAAATTTTTTAGCCGAATTTTTTAGTAACTTGATTTACAATAATTTTCCTTTCAAATGATGCCTTTTACTTTTTATATATAAATCTTGAACATGGCGATCTTAATTGATTTCAAATCTTTTTTGGGAAGTATTTTACGTATCAATTTTTGTTGGCACTGAATGAACATGCCGCCTTTTTACAGAGGATCTGTTTTTGTGGAGGATTTCACTACTTTTTGGAATTTATTCATCGGGAGAATATGTACACCCGGGGACACGGTATCTGTTGCTGGTGACTTCTTTTAAACGTTATTTTTAAACGTACTAACCAATGAATAATTAATTCTCATGCGCTCATTAGCTACGGTGGCGTCTACTCTCGTTAATGAAAGCATGAGGATTATTAATTATTGGTTAGTACGTTTAAAAATAACGTTTAAAAACAGTCACCAGCGACAGATGCCGTGTCCCCGGGTGTACGTGTAGGAGAATAGTTTTTTATTATTAAGTATTACTGCAGAACGAGTAGGTTAGAAGATTTTCATAAAGACTCACGATTTTCTGACATATCATCTCGTACAGGTGCAACCGAAGAGGATCTAACTCGTGTCCTGTCCGTAAAAAGATGACTCGATGGACATCGGAGAAAGTTCAGTCTTGTCAGCGAGCGCCTTCATCCATAGTACCCATAGTACTTTCATTACAATATGGGCTTTTCGTTCCAACTATTCCTGCTTTAAGGAGGTTCGACTATCAGACGAAAACCAACTTACAGCCCTAATTTTTTTATATGATATACACGAATACTTTACACAACTAATACGAAAATTTGAGCAATATATAGACCGTCTATAGTTTCTTCGTTATTTTATTCTAAAGTTGACCACTTTTAACATATCGCCTTATGGCAGACGATTGTACTAAGGTAGATTATCACTGACTTTAACACACATTCCGCCAACTTTAGACTTTGAAAGACTAGTAATTTGACAGATGAAATATTAAGGATTATGTAAAAAATAAGTAAATTGGGTTTTACCGTATAGTTGCAACGTAATATTGTCATGAAATTCGTTTTGACTTCGCAAACCATTAGCACGCCATATTAACGGTGAGAGACTTGGCAACACGGCAGCGAAACAGCTGTAAAGCTCGTCCACTTGCCGTTCCAAAAACCAGTCAGAATAGTTCATTCGTCGAGCTGGATCTAGCTAATTGTACGCTGAAACATGCCCAAGTCGTATTCAGCCTTGAGAAGATTTATTTTCAATATTGGACCAAAGGTACGGCAATCCAGCAGTCTCATAACCGACAGAAATTACGAAAGTGAGATTTATGTTAAATTATCTTAACAAATATTTAATTAAGAAATTACATCCCATAAAACACGTCTTTACAAGTAATTTTTCTGATATTCTTGCGATATTTTGCAATATTTTTGAACACTACCTTATGTTAGAAATATATCTTTCTCGATAAATTCACAAAGTTGCAAAACGTTATAGAAACATTTTGGAATCATTACATTGAAAGAAACAGCTCAATAAGACAGCTCGATAAGATTGTACTTGTCAGAGCTGAATTATATATGTGATTTCTATAATTATTTTAGAAAGACCTGAAAGAATACGAGAGCAGTGGAACATCGATGCTCTCCTAGAGAGAATAAGACTATAAGAAATAGAAAAGAATGTTCATCCTTTTAAAATGAAGTACATACATGCACCGGAGAAAGCAAATCCAGCTCGAGACGAATGAACTATTCCGACTGGTTTTTGGAACGGCAAGTGGACGATCCCTCGTTCGTCAGAAGATTTTGTTCACAGATGAATCGAAATTCTACAACGAAGGATTAGTGAATAATCACAACGCCCACTATTGGTCCGTGAGAAATCCTCACTGGGTAGAAGAAGTCGAAGGCGATGGAGTGAAGGCGATGAACTAAAAATAAAATAAAATTTAGTATATAAATCGAAACTTGTAGTAGGAAGGCAGAGGGCAAGCACAGATGAGAAAAAAAATAGAAATAAAGTATTATAGTTACCCCGATATTGTAGTTACTCCGATGATTTGTTCTTCTCCCACAACTTAGATTCTCCAATATGTAGAAATATACCGTCTTTCCATACTCTGACAGTATACATGCATTTTACCTCTAATATGCCGGAATTAAAAATCTCTAGAACTGTCTCTGCGGTACAATGCCACGGTAGGAATATCAAATTCTACCGACATGACATGCTTCGACAAGGTCTGTATCAAGTTTAGCATTATATTGGGGGCACTGCACTAATCCTGTGGCACATTTTTCTATCTGGGAAAGCCGTGGTAGAAAAGTAGAAGATACGATAGAATTGGATTACAATAATGAAGTAATTATTTTATTATCTTTTCTTTATCGATATATTTTCCCTTTCGTATTATTAAAAGTTCCAATTATATATTATCGGAACGCTGTACAGCTGTACTACCATAATAATATGCTTTCCCAAATAGAAGAATGTGCCACAGGATTAGTGCAGTGCCCCCAATATACCGCTAAAGTTGATACAGACCTTGTCGAAGCATGTCATGTCGGTAGAACCTGATATTCCTACCGTGGCATTGTACCGCAGAGTTCTAGAGATTTTTAATTCCGGCATATATTGGAGGTAAAATGCATGTATACTGTCAGTACGGGAAGACGGTATATTATCAGAACGCTGTACAGCTGTACTACCATAATAATATGCTTTCCCAGATAGAAAAATGTGCCAGAGGATTAGTGCAGTGCCCCCAATATACCGCTAAAGTTGATACAGACCTTGTCGAAGCATGTCATGTCGGTAGAACCTGATATTCATACCGTGGCATTGTACCGCAATTCTAGAGAATTCTTTTCTACCTAGGTTGATTTTTGACTGCGAAGAAAAATCAAATTTCCACCAATCCGTCCCGTTCTCGTATGGCGCTGAAAACAAAAAATAGAATAACCACAAAGATATTTGTTCTGTATAAGGGATGAAAATGAGGTTAAGACAGTCAGTTAGGAAGTTACTTATCTGATGCCACTTCTTCCGAGATACAGATGTCTCCTTTCCTGCTCTTCCTGCACCAGCAACCAAAGAAAAATGACACTGCTTCCGTGCACTGTCTTGATTATTTAAAAAAAATCTAAACGATTTGATAATAGCTAGCTGTCAGAGCGTCTGTCACATTCACCACTATTGAGATTCACTACTCCGATTACACTGAATTTGTACTTTTTATTAACAAGCGCGTCCGAGGATCGAAAAAATGCGAGGGAAATCGTTTCGCGAATGGAAATATTTTTAAATTTTGAAAAACAACTAAACATTCAAGGAATATATTCTCTCACACACTCTCACATACATTTTTGATGGCGTATGCGTGTGGCCGCATCTGTGTACACATTTCCGACCATGGCCGAATACCGCCGAAGACAGGCGGAATTTTTGTGACATTTTTACATATATATATCGCCCGAGAAATCGGATTCTCTCGACTTTGACGGGCAAGGGGCGTGGTTTCGCGTTGCTAAGGACGAATCTCTGTTAATATGTAACTTATCAAATTTATTCTGGTCTCTATCAATAGAGAATAATCAATTTATATGGCGTAACTAAGCATAGTTTTGGTTATAACCATATATTTATTGAGAAAATTCGATGTAAAAATTGAGGGGTGCAGGGGGTAGATATTTGTGGCGTATAGATACACGGGTGCTCGCTTCGACGCCGAGACTAGATGAACGAACATGCCGCGAGACACTGCCGTGTCTCTTGATAATCATATCCAGCATTTCACTATTTAAAATATACCGAATTTACTCTACGTAGAAATTCAGAAAATTCAGGGTGCGATGAAAGTTCCCGTACTTTTTTGATATATTTTAACAGTATAAAACTGCTTCATAAATAATTAAATCTGATCAACTAAACGATTAATAACATTTATTAGAACCGTAACAATAACACTAAGCAAAAAAATTACAACAATTGCTCAAAATTGCCTCCTTGTGTGTGGGGACATCAGCACTGTCGTTTCTTAACGCGAATTTTGAACGGAAAACCTTTCACGCCGAGACTAACACTTGAACGAACATGCCGCGAGACACTACCGTGTCTCTTTGTCACGGAGTCTTATGTTCTGGTAATTATACGAAAGTGCTCCAAAGAAGGAGCTCTTTAACACCTCTTTTGAAGGATGGTGTTATTAATTGGGACTTGTGTGAGCGTACTTAAAAGTCATATCAACTTTAATTACGGTTCTTTCATTAGGGGAGAGTGTTGTACCGCGGATCCACTTGTACCTCGGGTCACTTAGCTCCCTACTCTAACGGTCTGCATATAGTTATTAATTTAAATAAATTTGTAGTTCTACTCCAGCCCGCTATATGGCAGCCAATTATAAATTCGGTCAGGTAACTGTGTGGTGCTGCATAGCGTGTTTTGTGATTTCTTCGTTCGAAAGTAAATTTTGTATCTATTTAAAATCTGTTAATATTTCGTTTATTGATAGATATCATTATTTTTTAACTAACAGTAGTTGAAAATAAGTGTTAAAGCTTATTATCCCCGTATGTATTTTTATTTTAAACATATAACCTAACTTTAAAAAGCACGTGAAAAATAAACTTGTACAAGTGTGTACCTCGGGTCACTGGCAGATCGTGTACTTTGAACCGGACCAAGATACAATGTTTATTCAAATTAAGGTTATTTTATTTTCTACTTTAGATAATTGTTGTAAATAACATCTAAAATTTGTAGTTGTTTTAGATAAATATTTGTAAATGCTTCGACGTAAAGCTGGAGTCAAAAGGCAACCCATAAACTCGCAAAATTTAGTTTTTGTATTTTTCTAATGTTTTGTGTTTATAAATAAACATATTTGAGTAAATTGATTAAATTTCTTATTCATTTTATTACTGACCAGAGGTAAAATATATGGTGGTCCAAGGTACACGACCACAATGTACCTTGGGTCACATTGTAACGTTTAATTAAATTCACATTTTCAGCTAAACTATTTGTGGCAAAAACAAAACATAACAAATGAAGATAGAGCAATAGTTGTAGAATCCCTTGTATCGCTTAATTTTTACAAATTTGTAATAATAAAATTTAAAAAACGGGAAAAACAAAAAAATGACCCAAGGTACAACATTCTTCCCTACTTACAAGGAAACCCTTCGAGGCCGTTGCCTCCGATCTTGATGAAACTCCGTAAATTTGAAGATTATCGAAAAATATGAGACCCCTATTTTTTCATAGCTGCCTAATTTTGGTTTAAGGGGGTCAAACGGATCCCCAAAATTTGACCCCCCTTGAGCTATCTTCGAAACGAAGGGAGATAGATGAAAAGTTTAAACACATGAATTATTTAGTTTTTTCAGTACAATAAAATGCCATAAACAAATTTTGAAGAGAAATTTTTTGTGGAAAACAATTTTTTAATTTAATTTCTCGAAATATTGATTTGGTCATATGAATGAAAATGTAGGAAATTTTATTATAAGTTCAGCCATGTTTCATAAAATATGTTTCCCTCTTAAAGTTTTCCAACTTTCTAACTTTTATGTTTGAGTGCACTATACCAATGGAAGTGACGGAATAGGAGATCGAAGGTTCAAACATAAAAGTGGCTTTATTAATTACTCTTATATAATTAGGTAATCTTTTTTTCATTATTAATAACTTTACTGTTATTATACGGTCTAAACATAATTTGTGAAATTGAAGACACGCATTATTCATTACCGTGTGTGGAAATATCTTTCATCAGACCACGATAGCTTTCTCTCTGCAAATATAATCAGCTGAATAGTACCAAAATAAAATGGAAAAAATATACTACACTTATTTATCTCTAAATTATAGCAGCCCAACAAACGAAAAAGTATTCAAATCGAATTTAATTTCTGAATTCGTACGGATCGTATTGACTGTAACTTTGCAGACGAAATCATTCGAATCAGAAATAATCAACTTGAATTCGCTACGTCGAATTCAATCGAATATATGAACCTCAGATTTTATTATTAAACAAGAATTTTAAAACAAATAGGTTAAATGGATAGCGAAGGAACGAATCAAATTCACTATTGTGAGAAACGGACGAATATAAACATGTACAGAAGAATAGAACAATTTTAAACAATTAGATGTCATTAAAACGTAATAGAACTTAACACAAAATTGTTCAGAAATCTTATTAAATCCGATTGTTAATTCATTAAAATTATTTTTAGTTTGTATGGAGGTAATTATATTTATAATTCTTCTCAAAGAGCAAGATAACTCACACGTTAGATTCTTTCACTTTATCAGAATTATCTTCTTTTTAACTTTCTTCTTCGTGTACTGTTTCCTCTAGTACTCCTCACAGTTTCGCAAATCTCGTTCCACCTCGGCCATGGATGGTCCTGTCGTACAGAACATCAGCTTGAGCGGTTTTTCGCGAGACGGCGGTGGTATGCACCCGCTAGTAAAATCTTCCACGATCTTCTCAGAAGTCGGCACCTTATTGCAACTCATGACTGACAATGAAACTGAAGTGCTTTGTTTCTCGCTTCTATATAAAGGGTGTCCCAAAACTAACGCAAGATTTAAATTTAATAAAAAGCACGGGTTTTTAAATTACAATGTTATTTTTTTATTGAATCGTAAAGTACATAGGATAGGGTTATGTATGGAATAACATATAGGGCAAATGGCCTCCACGGCTTTCCTGGCACATACGCACTCTTTTGTCGAAATTTTCCATGACCATTGTGTATAAAGGTGGATGAATTTCGTTGATGCAGCGTTCAATTTCCTCTTTCAATGGACGCATGCTTGCCATTTGCCCTATACGTTATTCTGTACATAACCCTATCCTGTGTACTTTAAGATTCAATAAAAAAATAACGTTGTAATAAAAAAAACTGTGTTTTCATTAAATTTAAATCTTGTGTTAATTTTGGGACATCCTATATATGTTATAAGAAGTTTGATATGATACGTATCACTTTCTAATTACCTTCGAACCGCAAATCTTTATTTATCACTTCGTACATACATATGCGATGAGCTAATGAGAAATTGTTGAAACATCACATAAGCATGATTCTGTAAGCGACATTTGAACCTCTAATTTAATTACGGAGATGAATTTTGTAGTGTATTTACATAACAAAAGTTGATAAAATCATTCCATCAATGACTTTACCATATATTAGGGAGTTGCATTGAAAGCCGTTGTTTTTTTCTTGTTTTTAAAACATTATGTCGTAATAAAATATGTGACTACCTCAATCGAAGTATTTGCCTGTGCGAAAGTTATAACTTTTTCTCACTTTTCTTTCGAAAGTTGAATTTTGCAGCGAACGAATTGTCTACTTTTTGAGCTAATCCACTCAGCAACCCAATTTTTGACTTCTTGATAATTATAGAAGTGTGTATCTTCCAAGTCGTATTGCATCGATCTAAATAAACGATAATCACTCGGGGCCAGATCTGGAGAATACGCTGGGTGCGGGGGAACTTCCCATCCAAGCTCCATCAATGTTTCTTTCACGGCTCAAGTAACATGAGGCCGAGCGTTGTCGTGAAGAAGAATCACTTTTCGGCGATTGGATGTAATTGATGGTCGTTTTTGCATCAAATTATCATTTGAACGCTGCAATTGTTGTTGATAACGTTCAGCAGTAATTGTTTCATTTGGTTTCAACAGCTCATAATAAACGACACCTTCCATATCGCACCAAATTGTAAGCATTGTTTTGTGACCGTGGATATTTCGTTTTGGTATCGACGTTGATGGTTGGCCAGGATCAATCCATAATTTTTTGTATATCGGATTGTCGAAATAGATTCATTTCTCATCATTGGTTACGATACATCATACAAAACTTTTCTTTTTATGCTTTGCAAACAAAAAAATCGAGATCTTCAGACGATTAGCAATGGCATTTTCGGTCAATTCATGTGGCAGCCACTTTCCCTCTTTTTGAGTCTTTCCCATGGCATGTAAACGGTGTGAAACTGTAGATTCGTATCGACTTCAAGCTGATAAGCCAATTCTTTGAGCGTTTCTGTAGGGTCTAATAGAGCTTGCAGTTATTCATCTTCGAACTTCTTTGTTTGACCTGGCCGTTGTTTGTCGTGAACACCACAGTTTCCACTTTTGAAGCGACGAAGCCAGTCTCTACTTACTGTTTATGATGGAGCAGATTCAGTTTAAATTTCCACAAATAATTAATGAGCTGCAGCAGCACTGTTTTTTAAATCATAGTAGTGTAGAAGTACACATCGAAAAAACAACTTGTCGTGTTCCATTTTCTTTGGTTATAGACATAGGACTTATATTAACCGAAAATATAGCAGTTTAATGGCTGAATGTTAATGAGAAATGTCCATAATTTAAAGTGATACAAAAAGTATTAGTCGTTGCGCACGATATAAGTAGTTAGAGCCATCTACAGGAAAACAGTAGCTTTCATGTAACCTCTTAATATAAAGAAATAAAAGAGGAAGCTTTTTAGTTGCAGCGTTCAGTTCGTATTGTGTGTAAGAGTTCATATTATTATTATGGCAGTTATAAATCTGATCAATGTGTTAACTTTATTGTTGGCCATTTTCAATTCACCGGATAGAAGAGAAACTCCAGTGAATAATGCAGAAGTACAATTGAAAGAAGTATTACACAATATTATTATGGAAGATGCAGCATGGAAGATTCCTCATTTCGAATTGAACATAAAAATAAATTAGAATTGTAAAATTCCATCGAGGATAGTGAAATGTACGCTGTTAATATTGATTTGTTAGAATCGGATATCGAGCATGTACCTCACGTAGAAACGTATGTACCTCTTGAACCATTTCCTTGTACACCTGATGAAGAAGCAATCAGCTTTGAATATAAATGAAGTACAGTAGCTTATTGGAAGAGTGGAAAGAAAAGACGTCGAACCATAGCAGTAGTTCAACATCACTTCAAACAAGTCAAATTTGATAGACAATTGAGGAGCAAGCATTCAAAATGTATTAAATCCTGATAACCCATTTAGGAGAAAATCGCCAAAAACACCTAGTGGGCAGCGCCTGGGACAGGCGAAAATTGGTTATGGGGCATTCGATTCATCTCAGCTAGTTGACAATATATTCCAAAATTTGTTAACATTGGTCTAAAAGTATGGCAAAAATTTCATAATATATTTTGGATTTAACGCGTTTTGATTGATTGGCTTGGATTTAAAACGGTTCATTTGTGTCAATTTGGGATTTAAAATGCTTTGTTTAAACGAAATTTTTATTCTCAGGAAATATTGAATAAGCAATGCAAAAAACATAAACAACTAAAAATATAAACACATTGAAGCAAAGTAACTGGAAATACTACCCTAAAAATTAATCCCTGCATCGTCTTCTATGCAGTCGCAAACTTCTTCGCTCATATCAACATCATCTTCTATTTCATCCCCGCCGCCCTCCTCCATTTCGTCTTCATTTTCGGCACGCATTAAGTTTTTATACCACTGTAAGGACTCATCATTTTGCCATTCGTCACCAAATTGCTGGGATAACAAACGCTTCAATGTTCTTTTCTTTTTGTTTTCGATTGAACGTCCCAATACTTGCATCTGCAATCTCAAATTCTAGTCGTTCTTTCCACTTTTTAAAATCTGTTTTGAAACTTCGTCCACAAAGCGTTATATCGATAATTTTTGAAGCACTGTACCACAATCGTTTTCTGGCGTTGATTTCCAGATTTTCTGATGATTTGTTTTATGTATATGCGCTTAAATTCTGAAATTTCCATAACTTTCTGCAGACTCTGTTCTAAATATTTGACATCGAACAAGAACCAATCTCTTCCTAGCTCTTTTACAACACCAAACTGTTGATATATTTCTTTATATTCTTCTTTGCTGCTGAGTGTGGGATGCTTTCTCAAAGCGTTCTCCACCCACCCGAAAACCCTATCGGCTGGTAAAAAACTGTGACCCCGCACGGGAAAGAAAATTCGGATTTCCTTTATTATCCGGAGACTTGTTCAACAATCAGAAGTAGAGGGCATGAGTGATATAACTATTTTTAATTTGCCCCCCCACAGCCGTCGCAAAATAAACGCAAAACTGTTACATCAGCTGTTATATCTAAGGAATCAAGATGATGTAAAAGGGCTGAGCCAATCTGTTCGGATCCACGACCGGTTTGGTCTTCACTCTAAGAGTAAAACGTAGGGTCTCTTGAACTCATGGATATGCAGCAAAAGAAATATATGCTGATTTGGTGTACGTAAAATGCATTACTAATAGGAGTTCGTGGTAGTGGTTGAATCTGCTGGAGATCAAAGCAGAAAGTTTTTGAGATAGGTGGCGTTTCTCTGGCCAGTTCATAGAAGGCTTTTGCTCTTTTTTTGGACTCTCAATTCCAGCATAGCGTTCCTTTTTTTCTCAGCATTGTGGCAAGTTTTTATTCGGTGACGTAGCCGGGTACATTGGGCGCAAGTATCTGAGGAGGGAGAAGAGAATCCGACGTTGAATTCAGTTTTGAAGGTTGTTGAAAACATCATTAGACTCGATTTTGACGCTGCATCACATTGCTGATTGAAGGCTTTATGCAATTTGGAAATGCTCATCTCAGCTAGCAAATAAATGCGTTTAGACTATTTCCGATTGCAGTGGCTTTCCGTTGCCTTAAGCTTGCCTATAAATTCCCTGATTTTCTGTTTTCTTCCTATAGACTTCGTGGAACACCGGTCACCACCTCTGCGCTCTTTAGGTACATTTCCATCGTGTATTTGCCGCGCTACCAGGTTAATACGTCTTTGACTAATGCCCAGTGCAGCTATCAAGAATTTGGCACAAATTCAAACTACACGTCCTCCTTTTTTCTTTAAAAAACATGCTGTGTTGTATCTTCCTGTCTGGGTGTTTCTTTCAGCGGACATCGTCTCTCATTGGGCGAAACCGATAAGAAGTGAGCCAACCTTATCTCTTGATCCAATTTATTCGCGGTTTGATAAAACGTTGCACGATTCTACTCAATATCCGATAACTTTATTGAATGACATGCTCAGGTAGGACCATTATGTTTGCGTGGTCTAACAAAGTGACGTCTATCGAATGCTTTCTTCTTATACCTGGTATTCGGAGAATACCAACATTATTAACTACTCATCCTGTGATGAGAAACATAACCTCACCTTGCATCCTTCGCCAGTTTCCGTTTGCTAGGATTGAGAGATCTCACTCTTGTTCCCGCATTTATTTCACTCACTGCGTTCTTCAACGGCGAGCGCGAGACGGAAACGCGCTCTCTAAAACGGCGAGCGCGAGACGAAAACGAGCATTCCTAATCGAGAAATGCTAATACTATACGCAACGGGCGCTCCTAAGTGAGGAACGCTACGATGGAGCGCGTCGACGGGAAGACGCGGCAATGCGTCGCGGCTACGAGGGAAAAAACTGCGGCTATAGTCCGGTCAAGTTAGCCTAAAAAATAGGGGTACCCTTGCATAAATTCCCAAGAAGCTGAAAATTTACATGAATGTTAGGGATACCATTATAATAAAATTGTGAAAAGTCCCCATCGATCCCGTGTGTGCAAAAAATTGTATGCAAGGTCAAAGTTCGCAAAAATGGGATTTTTGGATTTATTAGCGGAACGGTTAGTGTGTGTGTGTTTCATGATAAAAATAGTTCCGACAAAAATTGTAGATCATGCAATTCTCTACAAAAATTGTTCTTATACTTTTTTCCTAAGATTCACCATTTCTGAGAAAAAGCCATTCTAAAGTTGTATTCTCCATAATATGCGTGACTACGCTGCCTGTGTACATCATTGGGCGTATAATATAAGTAAAACTATTAGTCTGCATGACTAATACATTAATATTGAATGATAATTCTAAAGGCGCGTCCTCACTGAGTCGACAGAGTCGATCGACAATGTCGGCTCATGAGGACGCGCCTTTAGAATTATCATTTAATATTAATTATTAGTCACGCAGACTAATATTGGGTTGATGCATAATTATTGCGGCTTTTTTGGCGGCTTCTTTTTCTTTAAAAATTGGCATTTTGTTAATTTTTGTTTATTAAAATAATCTTCTCTATTTAATTAATAAAATTCGTGTCGAAAATCATGTCCATATTCGTCATATTATGCTCTACCACTTCGAGAAAGATGGAAGGCGGCACAGTCATTTCGCGATCTCAACGAACTTTTCGGCGAGGGAACAATCAGCAAAAGCCAAGTTAAAAGATGGTTCAAAAAGTTCAAATCGGACGATACAAACATTACAGATGAAGAACGAAGAGGTCGACCATCTAATTTCAACGACCAGGCACTTTTGGCAGCCGTGGAAGAAGACGAAAGCTTGGCAATACGAATGCTGGCCGACGACTTTGATGTGAACCATTCGACCATTGTTCGTCATCTCAAAAAGCTCGGAAAAATATGGAAATTGGCTGTATGGGTTCCCCACGAACTCTCCGACCACAACAAAGCCGAACGTGTACGAATTTTCACTAATTTGCTGCAGCGAAACGAGCAAGCACCCTTCCTGAAGAATCTCGTCACTGGAGATGAATCATGGCTTCTTTTCAAAAACGACGTCTTCTTCCACGGCTGCCAAAAGTGCCTGGTCGTCGAAATCAGATGGTTGACCTCTTCCTTCGTCATCTGTAAAGTTTGTATCGCCCGATTTGAACTTTTTGAACTATTTTTCAATTTGGCTTTTGCTGATTGTTTCCTCGCCGAAAAGTTCGTTGAGATCGCGAAATGACTGTGCCGCCTTCCATTCTTTCTCGAAGTGGTAGAGCATAATGTGAGTGCACTGGTATCCGCCCATGTCAGATTTTTTTAGCGGGAAATGTAATATTTAATTACCATGGCCAAATATAGAAAAAAGAGTAAATATAATACAATGATGGACTCTTTTTCATAAGTAAAAAAATTTAAAAATGTGAAAAGGGATTCATAATAATTAAATAATAAAATTTTAAAGTGAAGGGTCAAAAAGGTCAGTATTCGACCGTCTGTTTTCGCTCTGCGCCGGTACCGAATAACGTAATTTTACAATAATAAAATGTCTTTTTCAGCACTTCCAATAATTTTAATTTATATTACAATGTATTATTTAACAATGTAAACATATTTTAATACGTTTGTTACTTACATTTTGTCGTATCCATCTGAACTACTGATTTCCAATCCTAACCTATTCTTCTAACGAAATACATTCAAAGCATGATGTTAGTGCCACGCATCGAAATAAATTAATAAATTTTAAACATTAAAAAATGTTAAATATTAAATATTTCCATAACCGACCTTCGGTGGACGGA
This sequence comes from Xiphydria camelus, assembly GCA_963678675.1. Lineage (NCBI taxonomy): Eukaryota > Metazoa > Arthropoda > Insecta > Hymenoptera > Xiphydriidae > Xiphydria > Xiphydria camelus. Next base: position 19,489,935 of record OY783192.1, on the reverse strand, counting down.
TACCCATACACAGTCGGATACTGGTGCACTCACGGTATGACTTATATGGACATGATTTTCGACACGCATTTTATTAACTAAATAGAGAAGATTATTTTAATGAAAAAAAATAAACAAAATGCCAATTTTTAAAGAAAAATGTACAGAATTCGCCACCAAGCAAAGTTCAGATACATTGGAAATGAACATAGTTATTGTTTTCATATTTTCTCCTGGATTATAATCTTCTTTCTCAGTTACAGCGAAGTGTGGCACGGTACATGAGAAAACGAAGGAACTGTATAATTGACTAAAAACAACAAAGTAGGTCATAAGTGTATTGACACGAAAAAATACATATAAGAAACACATATCATATTATATGAATAGAAACATGAACATACAGTATGATATAAGAAAAAGGAATTTTTATATTTCTAAAAGAAATGAAACCTGACTTCGCAGATACCCTCGTACTAACACTTTGAAACAGAATGAAAACCCTGAAAAGTAATGACATAATAAATACGCACCTTTTTGCATGAGAAATACGAATATTTTGAAACAGAAATAAAACTGAAAATTTAACATACATACATCATCACCAATCATCTGTACGAATCAAAGTACCGCGAACATATTGCGATGACAAAGGTTGTTCATCATCTGAAGAAGATGAATCCTTGGACATCTTAAATAGTTTACATTTTTGTGACATTGCCATTGCAAAATCTTTACCGGGGTCGACTCATGGAAATTCTAATGGCATATAAGCCATCGATTCCACTGTGTCATATGTAGAGAAATACCACTTCGAGTAATTTTTAAACCACGAATTTGCAAGAGCATCATTGTGTGCATATAAGAGTTGGTTTGATCAATAATTGTTCCCACTTAACTATTTTCATTTCTCGACTTGTTTTCTCACAGAGAAATAAGGGAGAATTAATGCAACTAGGTATATCATTGTTATTAAAGACTTTGAATCCAAAAATGCCTGAACTATCTTCACCCGCAGAGGAATGAGAAGGCGCTTTGGCGGTTAACAATTTCTTGCGCAAATTTGCAAACATTTGTTTCATGTTATCTAGAATACTGAACCGTTTACACGCTTCCACGAACACCGGAACACTTGCCAACACTTTAACATCCGTTACAAAACATTCGACAAATTCTTGCACATTAATTGTCTACTCTCTTCGTGCCACCAGTGACATACTATGGGCACTCTAGCAGTTGAACTATATGCTTCGGCTCTAATTGATTAATATGTCTTATAATCATGCGATGTAGAAAATCTTCCGAATGAGTAATTGTCATGCCGTACGCGTTAGTGACGAAATACAATGCCGGTTTCTTTTTGTACACAAATTGGCAGAAATGGGTTTTAGCAACGGGTCTTTTTAAAAATTTTAATATGGCCTCAATACACACACGACACAACACACACCCGGGAGATATTCGTTTCCGCACCGCGAAGAATCGTTAGGTCCGATTCACACAGAACTGGTGCGTGGTGGTGGTGTGGGACTAGCGTGGAACGGGCAGATCCCACCTGCATGTTAGCCTATAAGGACCGTGCAAGAACTATAGAGGGAGTTGTAGCGTCGATGCTTGTGCTACATCTAGCGATTATAAGAAATTAAGGGATACTTTTTAAGGAAGGTTTGAAGCTAAAAAAAATTCGATTTTTTAAAAGTTGCATGGTGGCCTTACCCCTTAATAATATATAGGGGAAAGTAGGGTAAAATGAGACCTTCTTACTTTGAGCCCTGTAAATTATACCGAAAAGCAAAAAAAATTGTAAGTTGGTTTTTAAGGCAAAGTTATGCCTTTAGCAACAGAATGTAAAATATTGGAACGTTGAAAAAATGTTTTGTTTTAAATTAATTTTTAAAAAGTACTGTTTTTGGGGGGTTCAAAAATTAGTAGGGTAAAATAGGACCTTTTTTGTTTTAGCATAGTAAACGTTATCAATCGAAACGACATCAAGGACTGGTTTTTTGGGTACATTAGCATATCTTGTAACAATGTATGAAGAATTGTCAACGTTAAATGTCCCAGTTGTTGCACATGTACCAGTTGTTACACGATTATGATAATTTCATTTTAATAGGGAAAAAATGTTACTTTATTTTGTAAAATGTAGGGGAATATCGTCAGGGTTGGCCATAGCTTTGACTTTTGACCATCATTTCCATGTAAGAAAGAATTCTTATAATTACTGCGCATTCTTAGAAAGGTCCGGGAAAAAGAAAACTTTTCCGAGATATTACGAATTGATTGAATGAACAATTAAAAAGTGATGGGTATTTTTTAAAAATTAGAAATACTGTCAAGGTTGGCCAGCCGCTGAAAATCGACGAAATATAGGCGCTCAATTATTTTGAATCGCAGTTTTGACAAATGAAGTAGCTGGTCGTCATTTTCGCGCACCTCAAATGCACTTCTCTTTTGCATTCAATGCATGCAACGGAATTGTTACTATTCAAGCGATGAGGCATCGCTTCCAAACAGATGAGGCAAAAGTGCTCGTCTTCAACCGAAGAGGGCCTTTTCAGCACTTTCTTGGGTGGACGACCTCGTTTTGCTGGTGTTTCTGTTGTAATAGCGTTGTTATTACCCTGAAAAGAAAAAAATCACGGTGGCCAACCCTGACTACACAAATGGTCCAACCTTGACGACAAGCACCAGGGCCACATCGCATTACACCACAGCCAAACGGGTTATCAAATTGAATTATCCCCTTGGTTTATTCCTAAAGGATAATCATATGACACACTTATTTTCTTACCTCGACGATTGCATGTTTTATCTTCAAGTTCTGATACCGTATTCACTGATACTAAAAAACTTTTTTCGTCTTTCCCAAGCCACTGATTGCACAACACGTTCTACTTTCACGCTTCAAACTCGGTGTTGCTACGAAAAGTTTGCTATTACCAATAGAAGTTTTACCACGCTTGCAAATAGTTGAAACTAGTTTTATAAGCTGAAATATCGCAAATGGCCGACCTAGACGACATTCCCCTGCTTTATTCATTACATTTTTAACCACTTGAGTATCATCTTGTTACTTTTTCACTTTTTTAGTATCTTTCGAATATCCTATCCTCGCTTTTATCTTCGTCCGTGCACCTGTCACTGTCTTTTCTTTTCCTTGTGCCTGCTCTTGAATTTTTCTCTTATCAGCTTTGTTCTGCCTTTTTTCCGTTCTTTCTTTCTTTTTCGTTTCTTCCATTTTCTTCTTTTCTTTCAGTTCCTGCAGTTCTTGAATGTAGGTGGGTGACGTGAGAATTGCAGTTCTTCCGCGACGTGAGTTTTTCCTTTTTCAACGACAATTTTTCGGGGAGATTCGGAAAGCTAGTTGCATTTCATCTTCAGATTCGATTTCGGACAATCTTAGAGGATCTACACTCTCAAGTGATGATCTTCCTGAAAAATTACTTCCTCGGGACAACGATCTGGGGTGATCGCTTTCCGTTGACATGGGCCGCTGGATGTCCATCGCCAGTGTCAAGTCGTTCTGTGCTATTGTGCTACTCAGAGATCTTTCCGTTGTATCAGATGGCGCGAGGTCAACGTTGGTGAAGGCATTCCTATTGAAAGGATAAATGCCTTGTTTCTGGAAGCCTCTGATTGCTGTTTGCATTGTAGCTGCTTTCATGAATGCTGCATTGAACAATTTCGGAACCTGGTTGACCTTCACGGTCCATCCTGGGTGTGATATTAGCCAAGACCTTACTTCTTGTTCATAATAAGAGCTCAATGGAAACATAAATGCGACGTCGCACGGCTGCATTCGATGAGTGCAATGCGGAGGGAAGCAAAGTAAATGCACATGGTTCTGCACGGCTAACTGAAGAGTTTCGCAATTTTTCGTGTGCGAAGCGTGTCCGTCAAGTAATACAAGGACTGGAGTTTCTGCTGTGGGGTTCGAAAATTCAATAAACTTTTTAAACCAACAGACAAAACTGTCTTTTTGAATCCAACCAGTCTCATGGTAAGCAGCAAACGATCCAACGGGTGCGTCATCGAGCAATTCAGGAGGGGGCGTTTTCCTTGGGAAAATGAACATTAGTGGCATAAACTGGCCAGCAGCATTCATGCAAATTTCCACGGTGACAAGAACACCTCTTTCTGCTGAGGTCAGGGCGCCAACTTGTTTTTTTCCACGGCGGGCTAAGGCTTTTGATGGCTTATTTGGTACTGTTGTCATACCAGTCTCATCGACGTTGTAAATATTTTCAAGACGGAATGCATATTTCTCGTACAAATTTTCCAGCAAAGTGAAGAATTTGTCCAGCGCGTTGACATGAAGCCTTTTGCTCGTGCTAATGAAGTTTTCTCGGGACCTCTTAAAGACAGTTCTAGGTGCCTACCGAAGAAACCGTAAAGCCAGTCTTTGCCAGCAATTTTCTTTTTTCTGTCAAATGGGTGGAGAATTTTATTCGCTTCCACTAAATTGAAAGCCAGTTCTCTTAATTCCGTCAAAGTCACACCAAAGAAACGTTCTTCATGAGTTAAAATGTGCTGTACAATTTCCAGCTCTTGTTCTTTAGTAAAAACACATTCGCAAGATCTCAATTGTTTCGATGCAGCAATTGTTGGAGCTATTCCCGTCCGGGCTTTTTTCAAATGACGTAGTAATGTATTTTTCGGAACATTGTATAATGCCGACGCTTTTTTGCATCCCATTTGTCCATCTAACATCGTTCTAATCGCATCCTCCATATCTTGCTCGGACCAACTTAGCCTCTTTGATGTTCTATTGCGTTTTCGTGGCATATTGTATCTGAAAAAGAAACAAATTTTAGATTCACGCTCGTGGTGATTTTCAACGAATATCATGCCTTCTGATATAATATTATGCAATCCTTACATTAATGTAAAAATTTTCATGTGTGAAAGAATCATGCGAATCGCTAACGATAGTGGCACTTAATTAATTATTAAATTAATCGGAATTCCTATGATAATCTCAAATAATAAAATATCTGTAGTTGGGAAAATTTCGACGATTTGTAAAAATTGTTTGTATGACAAATTCAAAAACATTGGCACATTTTGCAACTGAAAGCTGCTCATTAATTTATATTTTTGCATATCATTATTTATGCAATTTGCTAAGATTGAATAAATATTCTCACACGATCTTGTATATACATTAAATGTTCATAAACATTACAATAATTTCGATAACAATAGAAAAGGACGAGTTAGGAAACAGGATCGAAGGTCCCGTTTTACCTGACATACAAGGGTCCCATTTTACCCGAAGTGCACTTTTTTCATTTTGCAACGAATAATTTGTAGACAACATAACCTCATATCAAAAGCGTACATAATAGGTTTGTTCCAACCGACGATTCCTGTACGGTTCTGGAACTGTCACGGAACTGGTGGGATCGGTTTAATGCGCAGGCGCGATGTTTGCACTGCTGGTAACTGGCAAGAGCAGTTGGAACGGTTTTGGGATCGTTCGTGAATCGGTCAGTCGTGTCTAACCCACGACGCGGTGAGCACGGTGTTCTCTTGCTTATATCACGCTATTTCAGTTGACATTTTCTGTCATTTGCAAGTTGCGTGAAGTCTCAACATCTTTTACGATAATTTCGAAAGCACTTAGAAAGTGGGGCCTCCCATAGACATTCTTTAATTAATTTTTTTACTCATTTGAAATGTCAGAATGGACTTTATTCATGCTATCTTAAAATAGATGTTTTCTAAGCGAGTTCGGTTCTCAGCGAGAATCGAATACTAATGCAATATACTACCATAAACATACTAAAGCATCAGACATTTTTAGATACTTAAAAGGCCCATATTTATAGGACTACATATTTCATAATTCGATCTGTCATATTAATAACAAATGTACAATTTTATAAAATCATGTATTGGAATTACATTTTAGCAGGGCAAAAAAAATCCATTATAAGCTAGCATGAATAAAGATAATTCTGACATTTCAAATCACTAAAAAATTCATTAACAAATATATATGGGAGGCCCCACTTTCTAAGTGCTCTCCGTAAATTACCGTAAAAGATGTTGAAATGTAGGGTAAAAAATCATGAAAATTAGAAATGTCGGTTTTGAGATACAACACTTTTTATTTCCATTTTCAATAAAAAAAACGCAATATAAAGAAATACATTTTTTTTCGAAATCACCAAAAAATACAAATATTTCATATGGATCATTTCTTCCATATTTTGTTAATTGAAGCCGTAAATCGTGATGAAAAAACAATAATAACAGCTCAACGATTTATGGAATCGTTCTGAAAATTTAGGCCAGTTTTTATATTGATTAAAGATACTTGGAAAAAAATGAGCAACTAAATCGGAGACCCAAAAGTTTCTACTACTAAAAGTTGACATGGAATGCCCCATAAGTTTAAGTATTTTAAGAGTATTTTACCAACTACTATAAAAATAAATATAATTTGTACGCTTCCATTCGTCATGAAATTAAAGAAACACATCAATTTGCACACGCAAGTCTGTTGGTATGCCACGTTAATCTCCCTCGTCCTCGACTTCCAAGTTCTCCTGCAGTGCTGGTTGTCAAGCCCACATGCTCTTCCTATTAACAAAGACAATAGATGTCACGATCATTCAATCGGTATAGGTTGGTATTGCTGCAATCTCATTTCATAAATGTCTTACCTCAATCGAGAAATATCCTTTTTTTCCATGTATGGCTCAGTCTGGATCTCCTTCTGGCCTGTCCATTTCGATATGTCTTCCTTCCATCAATTGCCAATTTGAATTTTTTTCTTCTGATCACCAACCGCCTGCATCTGAAACAAATTACGCAGTTTTAACAAAGATGAAATAGGTTTTACAATTTTTCAGTAGGTATAAATTGGTATTGCTGTTATTTCACTTCATTAATTCCCCCTACGCGTTGTCTACTTAGTCCATTTCATTTCCTTCCTGACGCCAATGGGAGGCCGAATGCATCTTCAAAGTTGGAGCTCTTCTTCTTCGTTACCTTCCTACGAACCATTGCGTCTCGCATCCTTTGCTCCATCCTTCCCGTGGAGCCTCTCGCGTTTACTCCGGTTCTCGTTCTCTACCTACGGGCTTTTGTTAGCTTTCGCGTCATGTTACTTACTTGGTCGGTTACATGCTTATCCCTTATTTCTTCCACCTCATCCTCGCTATTATTCTAGCTCCCATTCCAGTCCGTCAACTTTAATTCCTTCGATTCCTCAGGGTATTCTTCCTTTATCTCAGGTACGCATAGCGTGGCGTCTCCCAGAGCAATCTATCGTCCTGTTCTTGCGTTAGTTAACTGATTAAATTAGCACGACTTACCTTTAAATTGATATCCTATTCTCTGATTGGTTATTTCTTCCACCTGATTCCTTTATCGGTGTCTTCCTCCTTGCCGGCACGTCAAGCCAACACTCTCTTCCCTTTATCTGGTTGTTTATTCCTTATTCCTTCCAGGATACATTCTCTGTGGCTTCTGTTTCCCCTTCCCAGGGTGCTTCTCTCTTTTTAAGTCTTCTCCCTCCTTTGTCGACACGACCGGTAACGCTCCCGGTGCGTCTCACTCGTCTGGCCAATTTCTATCTCGCTTGCCATGCCTGCTCTGCTAGGGAGTCTTATAATTACCTTAATAGCTGCCGACTACAGCCACCGATTACCTCTACTTTTCTTTTCATAAGATTCCAGTTCCTCATCGAGTATCCCATGCATTGCTCGCGCATGACTGACACGTGGGTGGACTTGTTGTTAGTATGTCTGGCGAGGGACTGGTCGTTCCGGCTTCCACCTCCTCCTCGCTATTGTTCTGGAACCCTTTTTAGTCGTTTACGTCGATACTTCATTTCTTCGATTCCTTGGAGAATTTTTCCTATTCAGCAGATACGCTCGGCACGACGTTTCCTGAGGAAATCTCACGTCTTCTTGTTGCGATCCTTACCTAGTTGGATTAGTACGATCTACCTTTATACTGATATCTTGTTCCATATTTGGTTTTCCCTTTTGGTTGCTCGTAAGCGTTCCCCTCCTTGCCGGTGCGTTCAGCAAAGCTTCCGCGCCGACACTCTCGTCCCTCAGTTGATTGCTTCTTTCTTATTCCTTCCAGAATACATTCCTTTAGCTTCTCTTTCCCCTTCTCGGTTTGATTCTCCCTTTTAGAGCCTTCTTCCTCTTTTGTCGGTACGCGGGTGAACTGGCAGGGAACTGACAGGAAACTTAACCTTAAATGTCAAACTGGATAGACCAACCTTGTTAGTGTGCCTGGCGGATACCTAACTAGTCGTACCGGCATCCACCTCCTCGCTATTGTTCCGCCTCCCTTTTTTCCCGTTCCTTTACTTTGTTTCCATCGATTCCTCGGGGGATTCTTCCTAGGCCTTATTCTTCCTTCTTGGTAGGTATGCTCGACGTGGCAACTCCCGGAGCATAATTTGTGCAGAAACTTCTATCTCATCAAATCAAATTTAATCCACCTTCGTTATAGTCTTTCAATCAAATTGAATGATTTTCTATCAGTTTTCCAACAAAGATTTTCTACACTTAACCTCAATCTGTCACTTACCTAAATAATCCTGGTTTCTAACCCTATTTTCGTATAATTCAATATCATCGTCACTTGTGTCGGACATATCCGATATATCCGACACATCACTATCGCCTTCGTTAGACGTCATTTTAATAACTTGCAACAAAAATACGGAGATAGAAAACGTCAACTCTCAAAAGTATTTAAATAACCGCGCCAGGCAAACTAATCGCCGTAGTGCGCATGTCAGTCCACACAGTTCACGATCAGGACCAAGCATCGGATGGACGGTACAGGAACCGTTCCACACACGATCCCAGCGGTGGTTGGAACGCCGCACAACATCGTACAGGGACCGTCCAGCGTACGGTTGGAACAGAATTTCTCTACTGCGCATGCCCGGTACCGTTCATGTACGGTTTTCTGCTCGGTTGGAACAAACCTAATATTTGCTTCTTTTGGATTACGGAAAAAGACTAGGTACTCACTTCCTTTATAACTGCAAACAATAAGTGTTGGGAGAATGTTTTTTGGAACAAAAAAGTCGACCACCAAAGCATCAAAAACTGATGAGGGCTATAAAAATTTTTTGACGGATTTATTGCACGCGATAATTGATGAGTTTTCGTTGCAGTGAGAAAACTGAACAGTTACTGGAGTATAGAAGAGATGACAGAACGTTTTCCTTCCAAAACATGAAGGGTCCCGTTTTACCCGAGGTCCCATTTTACACTACTTTCCCCTATAATAACTTTTGCCGTTAAATGGATCCTTAGTGGTCAATATTGACAAACACTGAAAAAAAACTCTAGATTTCCTTTTTTTTTTAATTTTGCAAAACTTTGAATTGCTGTATCTTATAAACTATTTGGCCTACCAAGACCAAATTCATCTCATTTTGTTGCAAATTTTATTAGCTTTAAAATTGTATATAATGATTTTGCCGTAAAATTAGTCCTTCGTGGTCAAAATTGACAAAACCTAAAAAAAGGTCCTAAATTTTAGCGATTGTTCAAGTATTCAACAATGATCCGGAGGGCTTCCGAGGTCGAAAACTCGGATTTGTCACTACCACTTCATCAAATACAGCATATCAGAAAATCAGAACTACCTCATTTCATGCAAGGCAACACCCCTTTTTTAGTACGATTTCCATGGACTATTGCTTCATACTGTTCAAAATAACTGTTCAACAAATTTATTTGTTAAATGTAAAAGTATTTTTTTTAAATAGGATTATCAAACCAATATACTGCTCAAAAACTCATTAAAGTACGGTAAAATTTAAGTTTAAATACCACGCGCAATTTAAAATTCAAAGAATGTCGCTTGATAGTAACACGCCCTGCGCGAAGTCGTGGAGTACTTAAATGATAAGCTTATAACTTGAAAAATATTACTTGCATAATGACGAAGAAATTTAAAAAAAAACAGCTTTGTCGCAATTAATAAAACTATTTTCATTTTTTAAGTAACTGACGCCTGGACTAGAGAGGCAGGAAACGAAGTCGGTTCTAGGAACCAACCGCTGTTTGCGGAGCTTCATAGGAGGATCTAATAAAATTATTTTAGTCCAGTAATTAGGTGCTGTATATTGCCTTTAGGTGGACAAACTTGCGGAAGTTTTAATATTCGGCTATTTTATGTATTTTGAACTGCTTTTTTCGATTTTTTATTTTGCCACCTCGTATCTTTGCTGCTCACGCCGCCATATTGTAATAAAGTGCGAAAAAAAGAGATTTTGCAAGATATCTCCTTACTCGTTGCTTTTACAGCAAAAATGATTCTATAATAAATTTAACTACATAATTTTCTCTACACAATTGGTCCTTATCATTTTTTCCATAAAACCGACCTATTTTGGATAGGAGACTAACAAAGATTACCATTTAACGTGTAGTTAAAAGTAATACCCATTTCCGCAATACCATGAGGTAGAGTATACGGCGAGTTTTTTTTCTGTGGTTTCCCCAGTAGGCCTAATCCACATATTAATTTCTAAGTGAAAATTATACGAATTTTGTTCGCTTTGATACCCCTGAGGGACCAGCTTTATCCATGTTTCTGCTAGTTGAAGGCAACAGTCTCAAGAGTCTTGTGGGATTAATTCTGGCGCAGTAGCTTCTTCTCTACTTTCTGCATCAATTTCATTAAATAGTGGTTCTCTAAGATCGTATCGGTTTCTTCATCTTCATCACTATCTTCCAAAAGTTGAGGCATATTATTACATTTATTGTTACAGTTTGAGCAAATGATAGAACAATTGAGCCCTGCTTTTCTACACCCACAAGCTCCGCGACATCCCTTCTTACATTTACAAGAAATTAGTCGAAGAAGAACTTCTGGAGCAGGGGCTGGAGTATAGTTAGAGGGACAAAACCATTTTTGTTCTTCTTCCAACCCCATTGATCTACAGGTTTTGCGTTACCAATCCATTGCTGTACTTGAAGATACGTTCGGTACGAATGTTGTCTTGCTGCTGCTTCTGTAGGAGGCAATGACGCGATGTTAAATTTATTCCTATATACTGATTTTATAAAGCATTGGTGCCTATAGGTGTTCTGAGGTATAATTTCCTTTTTGTTATAGCCGTAAATTCTGAGAAGGAAGTATTCTCCAGCTTTAGCTATAACCTCTTTGTCGGCATCCTTTTCTTTAAATACTTTTATAACTTCGTCAAGATTAGGGTTTTTTCGCAACACATTAAGAAATTTGAGCTTGCCTTGATTGAAAAGAGATGACGTCGTGTCGCAGCCGCTAAATGCATGCAGGAATAGTATGTTGTCTGCTATAATTTTATCTGCTATACTGTTTATTGAATATATACGTTGCAAAATCTTTCCTTTCGCAGGTTTCAGGAAATAGATGTTGGCTTGTGTTAATATGCCTGCCAGAATGACCAGGAGATCAATATCTTCGCCAACAACTATCACATAGTCAAACAAATAGGACATGCTTATCGCTGTGGTTATTATGTATGAACCTATCCGCATCCTCCGTGGCTTGCTTTACAGTGATGTTAGCAGCTTGAAATTTTTTCTTTAGTAGTTCATTTAAACGATTTTTATTTTTATCGTTAGTTAGACATTTTTCTTGCGATACGGTGGGAATCATCGTCTCGTCAAACGACATGTCTGTTGAAGTATGCATTCGTGATCGTCGTAATCTCTCCATGTATTTTGTGCTCTGATCTTTAACATCCTCAGGATATCCATCAAATATGACGTTGGCATTAGTTCCATAATGTGACTGAACGAAAGAAACATAACTGTTGACAATAGACGAAAATGAGCCTCCGCGATTCCAGACAACACGGTGCAATAAATATCCCCCATCTACGATATGTGGGTCACTCTGAAAGTTTCCGGTCTCAGCTGATAAGAAGAGAAGAGCGCGGTTCTCATGGCATGATAATATAGAGTGTAGCTATAGTACACAGCAGACGCCGTGTGCAATCTCTGACTACTCTCATTCATTACTACGCCGCTAGTAAACAAATGGACACAATGGAGCTCGAACGCGATAATATTTTACGATTTTAAAAGTAATTTGTCAAGAGCGGAGTGTTTGCAGCGGTTGCGCAAAGCCTTTGGCGAAGAAAGCCCTTCAAAAACAACCATTAGTTTTTGGTTTAACGAATTTACGCGAGATCTTGAGAACCTGAGTGACGACGAACGTAGTGGTCGTCCTGCAACACCGGTCATCGAAGAAATAGTGTCGCGCGCTGCAAAAATTCTTATGGAGGATCACCGCATAACATATGCTCAGGTTCAGCAGAGCGTAGGTATAAGATCGGCTGCAGTAGAAAAAATTTTACATGAATATTTACGTGTACAAAAAATTTGAGCTAGCTGGGTGTCCCACACACTTTCCGAAAGCCAAAAACAGAGAAGAGTGGATTGGTGTCATTTAATGCTCGAAAAATTCAACGGTGGCAGCTCCAAACGTGTTTTTGATATCGTTACTTGCGACGAAACATGGATTTATCAATATGATCCAGAAAGCAAGCGCTAGTCGTCTGTTTGGATATTCGATACGGAGGAGGCGCCGACAAAAGTCAAGCGCGCGCGGAGCGTCGGTAAGAAAATGGTCGCGTCCTTTTTCACAGTCAGCGGATATCTAACAACCGTCCCACTCGAAAATCAACGCACGGTAATAGCAGCGTGGTACACTTCAAAATGTCTACCAGAAATCTTTGCTGCTATCGAAAAAAGACGTCCAAAGACCGGCCTACGTGGTGTCCTGCTGCACTACGACAATGTTTCATCCCACACTGCAGCAACAACGCTGGAATTTTTGGAGTCCACACCTGTCAAAATTTTTACCGCATCCGCCTTATAGTCCGGATCTCGCCCCTTGCGACTTCTATTTGTTTCCAACTGTGAAGGATAAGCTGCGAGGAAAAAGATTTCAATCGCCCGAAGAAGCAGTTTCTATATTTATTGATGATATAAACGAATTACCGAAACATAGCTGGAAAAACTGTCTTAAAAAATGGTTTGAGAGAATGCAAATGTGTATTAATAATGATGGAGACTACTTTGAAAAGAAATAAATAGAGAATTGAATCTAGGTTGTGTAATTCTTTGTAGACCGGAAACTTTCAGAGTGACCCACGTATGTATAAGGTTTCTGAAATCAACATTAGTAGCACATTCTTGAAAAGCTGTATAAAGGGAAGACAGGGAAGACTTTACGCCTTTGCGCATGTATCCTTCGTTGAAAAGTGATAACGGGAACGGAGCAAGTTCGTACGAAAGGAATTGTTCGAGTTTTTCGTCAGATTTTTTGCAACACACATTCTTTGAAAAATCAAAAAGGGATTTACAGGGACTACTTCATTTTCTATACGTATACCGGTATTCATAACAGCAAGTGGTTTCACTCTGTCACCTCGCTTAAATTTTACAATATGAAAGTCAAGATCGATGATTCTTAACATGCCCTTAGTTCCAAGTTCTTGTGAAATGTGACAGTTGATGCCTTCATCACCAATAACTCCAGTGCTTATTGACATAAGTAAGTTCTTTCATTTCAGGAAAAGGCAAATGTTGGGAGAACCAATCTATTAATTTTTTTACGTCGTTACTGGCACGGCTAATCCGTGAACTTCTCAATTCAACATGCTGTTCTTAAGTACCAAAATCTATATTGCAAAATTTTTCAGCCGCGTTATATATTTTGCAGGAATGACATCCCCATAGTCCATCTGGAAAGTACGCTTTCCTGAACCCCTCGCCCACGAGTTAGTCTACCCAGGGTTTTCATCGTTCGCATTAATGACTGCTCAATCACCATGTCTGATCATGTGCCACACCAGAATTTGTCAGAACGTCTAATTGAAGACACTGGTGCAAAAAGGAGGCAGCTCCAGTTTTATACATTTTTCAGGAGATTCAAAAAACTGATTATTTAAGAACAAAATAGGTTTTTATAATCATTTTCACTAGCGGACGTATAGTCTACCTATTACTATTATAAAATAGGTACTTTGTAGACAAATACATGTTATATCTTGGTTAAATTTGTATTTAAAAAATGTGGAGCTGCCTCCTTTTTGCACCGTATATGTCATTTCTTAAAAAATATATGAGGTGCTGAGAACCAGAGCGGACCATCTCACAGAATTCGTCACATTGAAATAAACACTATTTGTGTAGTTTTGTGAGATGGTCCGCTCTGGTTCTCAACGCCTCATATTTCTTCCAAGAACATGTTTATTTTAAAGAGTAAACGAGTAAGTAAGTAAGGTATGACTATATACTAATCGGTGATGCTTCCATCTGAAATATTATTTTCTTGTCCATGAAATAGCCTTGATAGTATCTAGAGCTGTCTCGTTTTTGCCCCACATGACACGGTACTAAACGTTTAATCCTGTAACCTAAAAATCTCAAAATGACTAAAAGATGGAGCTGCCTCCTTTTTGCACCAGTGTTCAATTGTGAAGCGCCCTCCATCTGTGAAAGATTCGTATTCTGCAGGATTCATCTTTTCTTTTAACCCTTTCGCTTCGACAGTCCAGTCCCTAAGTGCTACGTCACTGAACAGATGGTACTTGTATACACATCATATTATGGATGCCGGATATATCCGTTGCTCGTACACACAGGTCATCGCACGGATGACGGATATATACGTCGCTCGAAGCGAAAGGGTTAAACTATACATATCTTGTACCCCGCTGGCGAATTATTTATGACGCGACGCTGTTAATCGGTATGAAGCGATACTCAGAATTCCGTCTATCGACGGAACACTGATGACTACATAAACGAAATAATTACGTTGTTAAATTCATACGTCTGCTGTTTTACAGTTAAAATGGTTGTAGTGGTGGGGAGGGCGAGGTTAACAGCCAACTTTTGCATCCGAGTGATAGACTGAACACATTAAATTCGTATTGGTTTACACGTTGCGTACTTGGTCAACTTTGTAATTCTCATACGCGAAAACTGTTAGTTTTATGAAAAAAAAATGATAAGGACCAATTTTGTAGAGAAAATTATGTAGTTTATTATAGAATCATTTTTGCTGTAAAAGCAATGAGCAACGAGATATCTTGAAAAATCTATTTTTTCGCAATTTATATGGCGGTGTCGGCGGCAAAGATACGGGGTGGCAAAATAAAATATCGAAAAAAGTAGTTCAAAATACATAGAATCACCAAATATCAAAACTTCCGCAAATTTTTCTAGGTAAATTTACGTGGTTACTGCACTATTTAAAACAAGGAGAATTAACCCTTACTCACCACACTGGGGTTCGAAACAACCCCATGGTAAAATTCGTAGTTGCCACACTGGGGTTGATTTACACCCCATCGAGAAGAATTGTTATAACAAATTAATTATTGCATATTTGTACTTGAAAATTTTATCAGCTCTTCTTAAGAGCGTACTTTAAAAGACCGTGTAACTTTTATATTTCATTTTTTTCGCATACTTAATTTTAAGTACTGGCTATACAAGTTACACGGTCTTTTAAAGTACGTTCTTAAGAAGAGCTGATAAAATTTTCAAGTACAAAAATGCTATAATTTGTTTGTTATAACAGTTTTTCTCGCTGGGGTGTAAATCAACCCCAGTGTGGCAAGTACGTGATTCTATAGAAGTGTGGCAAGTAAGGGTTAAGGAAACTTTAACCCTCTGACGCTAAACTCTTAGCAATCCCTGTCGCGTGAGCTGGAGAAAGGGAACAGCCAATCGCGCGCGGTCGCTTTATGTGTTAGTGACTGACGTCACGGAAATGGCCCCCCACTCTCATTCAGCCAGGCTCGTCATTAGGGGCCTGCTCACTCATACCGTGCTCACTCGCACTCACGGGATTTCGCGCGACGGCACGGCAATGAAATAGGGGCCCCATACACGGTACGATTCGTTGCCTCGATCCGTCGTTTCAAACTGATTGAAACGACGAATCGATAGTGTATGTCAACATAGTTAATGATTTACTTAGTCGAAGACTACTTCATTGTCACTATTAAAAAAATGGCTTATTTAAATCACACCGCAGGTAACTTTTAACGTTTCGTCGGTGCCTAGCGACCATACGGGTTGCGACGGCCCTGTCACTCTCTCCCCACTACACTAAGGTCTCACGCTTGACTCTGCCCCGCGCAGTGGTGGGGAATCGAGCTTTGCCGTCAGAGGGTTAAGGAGAACCAAAACTAGCGATTTGCTTCGGTGAGAACTAACAATAAGGGAGAAGTCCAAAGCATCTAGTGAAGCAAAAAAGTCGTGATAGAGTATTAAAGTAGTATGGTCACGAATTGATTTCCAAGATTTAAATATGAAATAATTATGTATGCAAGCTAATATCAATAGAAACCTCCTGGTGCAATTTGGAGTAGATTGACCGTTTAGTATGTCTGATAAAAATTAATTACCGAGTAGGAATAACCCAGAGTCTTATGGGCAAGACACATTTCTCGGGGTTTGTATGTAAAATCCAAGATTAAAATATAAAAAAATACCAAGAAACGGGGGAAAAGAAACGAAAATTTAGAACCATTGATGAAAATTATTGACCGTTTGATACTTTAGTTATAACTAATTTCTCCTTCTCGGTGTTCGGAAATAGCGTGTCGAGTAGATGCGGCATCGTCGCGTCAGTGGAGTGGGTTCAAGTGTGCATTTCAAATCTCGTTTTCCCTACTAGGGCCACGAGCTATTGATGATGCGTTGCCACACATAAAAAGACGCTAGTTAAAGGAAGCATATTATTTGATTAATACGTAAAAAATAATAAAAATAATCGACTAATTCTTATGGTCATAAATTTTATAATTCACAAAGAAAATGTTCAATTATAAATCATAGTTTTTTGATGACTTTTTGATGTGTAAACATCTATGCTATGGCTCTACGGTGGGACCTTCCTGGGAAATCGAGCGTCAGACGTAAGCCGTGTACATATGACTGCGTCAGTGTGTGTGTGGCGCTACTGCGCATACTATTCGCGCAAGCTGGATTATCTCAACGGGAAAACATTTTAGAGAAAAATGTTTAATACAAAACTTTAAGGATTTTCCCGTGGCTACCCAGTGGTCGTATTGGATTTGACCTTGACCGTGACCTTTAAGGTAATATCAAATGCCTTCCTAAACCGTTCATTCGATTGCGATGAAACTTTGGGGAATGGTTGGACGCATGCCCGCGAAGGTTTCTGAGTTAGTAAATCTTATACAGGGTGTTCAAAAAGTACCGGTACGGATGATTATTATGCCTTCCTAAACCGTTCATCCGATTGCGATGAAACTTTGGGGAATGGTTGGACGCATGCCCGCGAAGGTTTCTGAGTTAGTAAATCTTATAAAAGGTGTTCAAAAAGTACCGGTACTGATGATTATTATGCCTTCCTAAACCGTTCATCCGATTGCGATGAAAAGTTGGGAAATGATTGGACGCATGCCCGCGAAGGTTTCTGAGTTAGTAAATCTTATACAGGGTGTTCAAAAAGTACCGGTACGGATGATTATTATGCCTTCCTAAACCGTTCATCCGATTGCGATGAAAATTTGGGGAACAGTTGGACGCATATCCGCGAAGGTTTGAGTTAGTAAAGCTTATACAGGGTGTTAAAAAAGTACCGGTACGGATGATTATTATGCTTTCCTAAACCGTTCATCCGATTGCGATGAAACTTTGGGGAATGGTTGGACGCATGCCCGCGAAGGTTTCTGAGTTAGTAAATCTTATAAAAGGTGTTCAAAAAGTACCGGTACTGATGATTATTATGCCTTCCTAAACCGTTCATCCGATTGCGATGAAAAGTTGGGAAATGGTTGGACGCATGCCCGCGAAGGTTTCTGAGTTAGTAAATCTTATACAGGGTGTTCAAAAAGTACCGGTACGGATGATTATTATGCCTTCCTAAACCGTTCATCCGATTGCGATGAAAATTTGGGGAACAGTTGGACGCATATCCGCGAAGGTTTCTGAGTTAGTAAATCTTATACAGGGTGTTCAAAAAGTCGAACTATACTTGACCTAAATTTGACCTCCGCTGACAATAAAGGTAACATGAAAAAAATGGTCAAGGACACATTTGAACGTGAAAAAAAATTAATTTGTCCCTGATATAACCTTGAAGGTCATGGTCAAGGTCAAATCCAATATGACCATTGCGTAGCCCGGGAAAAATACTAAAAGTTTTGTATTAAAAATGTATTTAAACAATGGTGGACGGACAAAATCAATCCACAATCTACCCGTGCGAAGCCGGGACGGGCTGCTAGTAAGTTATAAATCTAATATAATAATAATAAATATTTTATTATAGAAAAAATTAAACTTCTTTTTGTGAAACTACGACGTCATATTCCCCAATTAAACTCGGACCGCAGATAATTGTAAGATGTTTACACATCCTCCGTGAGTACAACGGCACTCACACCTTTTTTTTATATTTCTTTTACGGACACTCAACGATCACTTTGGAGAGTGACCATACTACTTTAAGGAGAAGTAAAAGAACCAATACTTCGACTCGGGTTATTTTAAGTCTTGACTTTTCTGACTTTGCTGCATAGTCTTCAAAACTATTGATGTATTCGTAGGTAATGAATTGATGGAAATTAGATAAGAAATTATTTGTTTCGGATTGTTATTGTCACTTATTAAACTATTAAAACCAACCCACATCGAAACATTTGGTAATTGTAAAGCATAGTTAATCATCCAAATAGTATCTATTGCGGTATATAATTCTAAGTTGACAGGTTGTAAACTTTCAACTTTATGGAGCGACACCTGCAGATCATCTGTCATCCTTGGTTTCTTATGGTACTCGCACACTTGTACACTTTTTGTATTGCGCAACCTGGAAAATGGTGCTATTGGGTATTATAGCGTTTGAATAACGTTGCAAGTTTAAAAATTGCGCAATTTTTAGAAATTGTACTACACTTTTCAAGTTACTTACACTTTAAAAATGCTACGTGTGTTCAAGATACTGGACTCTCGCAATATAAATATGGACCGACATGTTGGTGAATAATGCGGCGCAACGTCTCCTATAGTGCACCTTTGCCTGTTGTGTGAGCAGTAGCTATCTGACCGGACTTTACCTTCCTCCGGTTTTCCCCTACAATCTCAATGTTACAGCAAGTCGTTTAGTAGGTGAAATCGCTTGCCTCATAAACGTGTCCTTTTTTTTTTATTAATGGCGTTACTTTTTCTAATAAATAATCAAAATCGGTGGCGGACAAACGCAAAAAATTTTTTGTAGAATGCTTCATCGCCATCTCTTAATTCTTGTAATTAATTATTTATTACTGCATAACGGTCACGATTTTTAATCCATTCTTTAATCCAAATTTTTATTTTTTTACTATTTTGACGTCTACTACGTTGTCGTCTTCGCAGTAATATAAGTGCTAAGCAGGAAGCGGCTTATATTTTGTCATCGTCATCACAATACATTTCCATTAAATATTTTAAAATCACTATAAAATTTGAGAGCACGGTTACGTGGGAACACGGCGCGCAATTTTATATAGTTGCGCTATAAGAACTTGGGCCACAGAAATGTACAAGTGTGCGAGTACCATTAGGATAAGTAACTTCACCTAGAGATATAGCTTCAAATGTTCTCCGTTTTCTTTTTTTCTTGTTCAAGGTTTCTTCGTCAGTAGGAGAGGGTAAATTTGATATTTCTGATATATGGGTCATTCTTTTACAAACCGTACGGATTTCAGCAAAAAAACTTGACTTTTTAAAATGCGATGACATTTTTTGTCTCCATTTTTTCACCATTTTAGACACGTATTTCGGGATTTTGCTGAAAAAAATTTTTGTTGGAAAATATCCACATGCATTTTTGATACCGTGCTGAATTTTCTCCAAACCTCTTATATGTACTTGAAATTTATTATCTCCAGTTATACTTATCGGATCAATGTCGATCTTTTTTTATTTTACACTTTGTTGCGTTAGCTTTCAAATTGCATATTTACAAAATGTTCGATTGTTGGTAAATAAAAAAATAATTTAATTGTTTAAACAGTTTTTACATGCTCGCCTCCACAATAAATTGATTCGGAAAAAAAGCCATTTTGTTTGCTATTCTCTCATCTGAAAAACCCATTTTACGAAAAAGTGGGGTCTTCATTAGGTCGGAAGATATGAAATATTTTCGAGCGCTGGTCGTGCATTACAGATCTTACGCAGTCTGTCCAGGCTTGTACCCACTTTTCGCTTGTAAATGTTTGTTATCTTATATTACAGTTTGAAAATGTGTGTTAATTACACAGCTCCACAAAAAAAATCGAAAAAATGCTTCCTCTGACCAGACCAGTATATCTTTATGTTTTTGGGGTCGCTGAATCCGAATCCGGTATCCGTTTGTCTCCATCACGTCACATTTTTTTTTAATCTCAAAAAAACCATCAATAGATCATGATTTCCAAAAAGTTAATGGACATAAACCCAATTCGCTATAGGGTTTTTTTTGGGTCGCTGATCACGAATCTGAAATCGGATTTCAAAAATTCAAGATGGCGGATCCAATATGGCGGACGAGATTTTTGTAAATCGACGGATTCATGCCGAATTTGGTATAAGAGGGTTTTTTTGGTCGTTGATCATGAATCTGAAGACAGATTTTAAAAATTCAAGATGGCGGATCTAATATGGAGGACGAGATTTTCGAAAATCGACGGATTCATGCCAAATTTGGTATAGGGGCGTTTTTTCGATCGCTGATGACGAATATGAAGTTATATTTACAAAAATTCAAAATTTTCGAAAATCTCGTCCTCCATATTGGATCCGCCATATTGAATTTTTTAAATCTAATTTCAGATTCATAATCAGCGACCCAAAAAACCCCCTATAGCGAGTTTGGTTTAAGTCCATTAACTTTTTGAAAATCATGATCTATTGATGGTTTTTTGAGATAAAAAAATGTGATGTGATGGAGACAAACGAACACCGGATTCGGATTCAGCGACCTCAAAAATATATAGGAATAATAATTGGAATCAATTTGACTATTTTTCCAGGATTTGACCTTGAAATAACCTTGAACGTGACGTGATGGAGACAAATGGACACCGGATTCGGATTCAGCGACACCCCAAAAACATAAAGATATACTGGTCTGGTCAGAGGAAGCATTTTTTCGATTTTTTTTGTGGAGCTGTGTTATTATATTCATGAATTTGATTATATTCATGAATAACAATCAATGCACATAATCCAAAAAAGGACAAATAAAAAGTGATTCTGGTTTCTAAAGTAAATGTTAAAATGCCAACATATAAAAAACTTCAAAACTGAAGCAGTTTATATTTCGAAACATAAGGAAAACTTATCTAATATCAAAAAGGTAGAACAATTTAAGTAATAAAATAAATTAAATGTCTATGACGAATTGTTAAGTACATTTATTCATAAACTTACAATCCAGTATTAGATGTAATGTAATTTCTGTCGCCGTATTACAAAAAGTATATATTTTATTCCATGACTTTAACTTCTATTGGGTCATTTTCTTCTTGCAATGAAAAGTGCTTGGCTTGCACTTTCTTTTTCGCGTTTGGTATAATGCAGTGAAATTTCAACCTCCCTTTTACAATTATAGCCTTTTTAAATGTTGCCTCTAATTTTTTTTCTTCCTTTTCATGTTCTTTATTTGTTACAAATTGTGATGAAATATTAGGAAGAGACTCATTCGCCCATTTAAATAATTGTATCGGCGTTTGGATTGGATTGGATGTTCTTTCAAGGCTAGTTCTTGCAGCCAACCTTTTTACTGTCCCGCCCAACCCATCGCACGCATCCTTGCCATGGGACGTTGAAAAAAAGTGCCATTCTGCAGTTAGACCAAAATCTGTTTTATGATGCGTGAGATTGACATTTTTTTTTGTTTTTATACTGCGCACCTGACCCATCAGAAAAAAATATGATTTTTGTAATTTTGCTTAATTCTTTTTTAATGAAATCCACTTATGTTTTGGAAACACATGAACTGCTATAGTATCGTGGTGCAAACACTCTGATCTGATCACAAAACTTTTTAATTAGATATTGCCGTCATCAGGTCTGCATCAGTAAATTGCAAATGGGTGCATAGCCTGATCATTATTCCAATGAAAGCCTTGTGCAGCATTTTGAACAACAAAAGCATCATTTTCAGAAAAATCACAGATTACAATTCACTCATCCTCTAATAGTTCCTTTTTTATTTTTCATAAATTGATTTTGTTTCTTCACAAGAAATGAATGAAGACGTAATTTTTCCAAACCGGTCTTTAATTTTTGTAAGTATTCATCAACTGCGGATATCATAACTTGCAGGGTAGTTCTGTCAACGTTTGTTCACTGTCTGTAAGTGATTTCGTCAATTCAATTTTGTTCAAAAATACTTTCTAGTTCGTCGGTTACATGTTCTGCACCAGGACACTCAGAGCACTTACCAAAATAACAATTATCTGATGGTTCAACGCAAATCATACATTTTAAGAAGTCATGATAACTTTCTAACGGGTTGAGGGTATGGGCTGTAAGGTTTTTTATATTAGACCCTTCAATCAACAATTAACGTTTTCATGAATCGCACAAACACAGACTGAATGTGTGCCACTTGCACCTGCGAGCACGCAATTTTTAAGTCGTAGAGCTGCGAATTTAGAAAAGCTACCTTGAACTTTTGGGTAATTTTCCTTGAAAAGTTGACGAAGTTCTTTGAAATTATTCAACAATAATCTCTTCTGCATATGAACGCGCTTGTCATCTACTTTTACAGTTTAGGGTCATTCCATACCAAATCGAACACTTTTCGGAGTTACATTTCGGATTTTGCTCAAATTTGGATATATTGTAGTCTTTGTCGATGTTTAAGCGTATCTCGAAGGATTTTTCAAAATTTTGAAAATTATTGATTTTACATCCACTTGAAGAATAACGCTGCTTTCTATTCATTAAATTATAACTGTCAAACCCGTTGTCGGCTGAGAATAATCTTTTGGATACTAAAAGTGAAAGAGTTAAAAAACCAAAGAAAAATTGCGTCGATAAAAAAATTTTTTTTAAATAACTTTCTTTGCACTTGATTTAAACAAATGTCGTATTTTTATAGCTGGCCACTTTTTAAAAATCTGGAAAAAAGCACGCATAATACTTCAATATCCTCTCTTTCACGACAAAAAAAAATAACGACACTTTAAAATTGACGACACAAAAATTAATTGAAGTTGACGCCGCGTCGACCTCGCCACGTCGGCCCCGCCGCCAACGTGTCGCTAAGCCAGTCGAACCCACCGGTACTACTAATGGTACGCATACCTCTCGCTTACCTGTGTGCGTATTATTACTTAAATTTATGGCATGGAATTTCAACAATTATCTAAAACTACACCGTTGAATTACTAAATTACTTTGTTATACATCAATTTTAACGAAATGTAAGGAGCTCACTCTTCGCCAATGCCATTGGTTTGTCATTGCTCAACGGAAACCTCAAAAAAAGGTGGTGAGTTTTCTTCCATCGGGATAAGATGGGATAATTGGATTGAATTCTTGAACTGATCTGCCATATGAAAAAGTGGACCGTTACTACAAGAACCTATTAATTGAATTGTTGAAATTTTTTGAATTGTTGAAATAATAATTATTCAATTAATAGGTTCTTGTCGTTAACATTTCACTTTTTCATATGGCAGATCAGTTCAAGAATATTATATCAGTTCATCAGTTCAGTTGAGTTTACTATAAGAATATTCTTATAGTAAAAAATCCAAAAAAGTAAAAATTATGAATGAATAAATTATTTCCACAATTCAATTAATAGGTTCTTGTACTTAACGTTTCACTTTTTCATATGGCAGATCTGTTGAAGAATTCAATCCAATGAACCCATTTCCTTCCAATTATGCCATCCTATCCCGATGGAAGAAAAGTCACCACCTTCTTTCTCGAGGTTTCCATTGAGCAATGACAAACCAATGTCATTGGCGAAGAGTGAGCTCCTTACATTTCGTTAAAATTAAGACTGTGTTTAATTAGGTCGTACCACGAGGCATGATGTCTCTCTACCATGCCTCGTGCTACGATCTAAACACAGTCTTTTAAAATCCGAGGATTTGAGCCGAATTACATATACTATTTCTTCTCACGAATGCCCTTTTCTCAAAACAAAACATATACACGACTCATTTCACATTGCGTTCATCAGTTTGAAAAAAGGACCCACTTCGGACTAAGCAATCGCGCCAGTCTGAGTAAAGTACTTTTGACAGCCTGCGGACTCCCGCTCGGTGTCACGCGGGAAAAACGTCATCTTACGGTCTAAAAATAGGCTGGAAAAGGCCTCGAAATGGGCATGAGTGAGGGAAAGTGACATATGTAACTTTGACCGAAATTAAACTTCAAATATGAATATCTTTGCTTGGGCTGTAGCTTATTTGTTCGTTTAGTGGCCCACTTGAGGGCTCAATATAACCCTTTAAATTGCACCATTAGGTTTTTTATTTGCAAATTGTATTGTCATTTAAAAAAAAAACCCTAGTGGTCAAAGTTAGGAATGATGGACATAACTTAGACCAACCCCTTAAAATAGACGTTATATTAAAGTTGAAGCCTCTGTTCTATAACATTGACCGTCAGATTGGCTTTAAAAAAATATTAGGTAGGTAGTAAAACAGTTTCCGCTTATTTGAAAGCAAAACATTAGACAAAAAATTATAAATAAATCATTTTATTCTTATAAATCTTAAGGGTAGGTACCTACCAAAACAGTGAAGTATTAGTAAAAACAAAATAAACAAATAAACAAAAACTTTAAAGAACCAATGTAAAAAATTCTAAACATGTTTGAACAAAAATAAAACTTGAAAGAAATTAACAATAAAGGGAAAATAATCATTCTATTTTTAGTTGTAGGTTGTCAATATCTTTAAATTCTTAAGATAATACTTATGTTGCCTGTATAGTAGTTTCAAATTAATTTAAGTTATCTAATATCTTTAAATAATAACCCGCGTTTAGTATCCGAGGGGTTTATTCAATTTAAGAATAATAGCGTCTTTAGATACTACTGATATATCATCTGCTATAGGCCAAAGGAATTTTAATTTTTTATTTCGCATGAATTTTATTTCGAATTCGTGTCCCACGGAAATTATTTGACCAACATAATATTTTGGTTGATTATTTATAGTTTTTAAGGACACTACTACATAGTCATTCGCCGGTAAAAGTTATCGGCACAAGTTGAGATTTTATGTTATATTCATATTTTTAAAAAAATATTAAAAAATGCACGGCAGATTTGGTTTAAAATTAATACAATCATCACAATAATATAAATCACTTACCTGCGTAATATTGTTGATTAAAACTAGGCAGTTTTTGAGCACCGATACTCAATGGACATAGGAAGTTTACAAGCTTTAAATTCGCGGCACTTTTTCTGCAGAGCGGTAAAAGTTTCTACTGGCACTGTACCTTAACGTACATACGTACTGAAGTGCCTTACAGAGCCATCTATGATGCATTGCCCTACTTACTGCATGCAAATCGCGACGGTTGCTATTGTCACTACTTCGTAAATTCGGTTAATATCATTTTCTGTAATTGTGGTCAATGTTACATCCCCGGTCAAAGTTAGGTCACCTTACGGTACGTACCATCAGTAGTACCGTAGTACCGGAGGGACCGACGTGGCGAGGCCGACGCGGCGTCAACTTCAATTAATTTTTGTGTCGTCAATTTTAAAGTCTCGTTATTTTTTTTTGTCGTGAAAGAGAGGATATCGAAGTATATGCTTGCTTTGCTTCAGATTTTCAAAAACTGGCCAGCTATGAAAATACGATATTTATTTAAATCAAGTGCAAATAAAATTATTAAAAAAAAAAATTTTTTTTTGATCGACGCTGTTTTTCTCTAGTTTTTCAACTTTCTCACTTTTAGTACCCAAAAGATTATTCTCAGCCGACAACCGGTTTGACAGTTACAATTTAATGAATAAAAAGAAGCGTTATTCTTCAAGTGGCTGTAAAATCAACAATTTTCAAAATTTTGAAAAATCCTTCGAGATGCGCTTAAACATCGACAAAGACTACAATATATCCAAATTTGAGCAAAATCCGAAATGTTACTCTAAAAAGTGTACGATTTGGTATGGAATGACCCTACACTAAAGCTATATAAATCCTACATATATGTTTCTATAAACATATATGTAGGGTTTATTCTGTAATAGAAAAAATAGTTTATCAAGTATTTAAAACTGAATTAACATTTGTGTACGAAACCTTAAAGTGCTTTAAGTCGTTAGTCCAGCTGTCGACTCAATTCTTCTCCGAATTATACGTATGAAAAGCTCCTTATTATGCGACATATGTATATAGGTATATATGATTACTGCCCTCGTCGAGTCTTAGCTTTGAGTATAGTAGAAATCATCGATTCGTATCGATTTCGAGTTATCAAAGTATGCTAACGAACACATTAGATGCTTTTACAGAATATAATCCCGATGCACCGAGTATGGAACCCCGAATGGCATGGGGCAGGCATCCTCAACCCGGACCTGGGATCTATGGAAGAGGTCAACGTGAGTTGATCAATGTACCGGTCATTCCTCACACCAATCCTTCGGATATGAGCCACAGTCAAAGCAACCCCTTGAAACGTAAACAAGCCTTCGACTTCAACCGTCTAGGACCAAAGCAGCGAGCAGTGCACAATCCGGCAAATTGTTCTCTTGAGCTGAAAAAAGTACCGCGTATTTTGAACAATATAACCCAGTTAAACAATCACTTCTCAAAGTTTGGAAAAATTGTAAATATACAAGTTAATTTCGGCGGTGATCCCGAGGCGGCCTTAGTCACCTTTCAATTGCCGGCAGAAGCCAAATCTGCTTACAGAAGCACCGAGGCTGTTTTGAATAATAGATTTATCAAAGTCTTCTGGCACAATAACGTCAACAATAACGCATCTGGTGGAGCCATCGAGAACGTACCTCCGGGTGAGAAAAATTTAATCTTCTAGTGCATGCCTAATTATAAGGAAATTTTCGGGTTTGAAAATCAGGTTGCTGAAATCATCCAATTGTCATTGATAACAATACAGTCACGTATACATTTCGAATAATACGTCGATTTATGCATATCACGAGTCATCGAATAATGTCTCTTGCCAGTTATGCTTTTTGGAATCCATCTCTGAAAGTAGACGACCTGTATGATTGCTACTCATACTCTTAAAATCTTCACTAAAGTAACTTTTAAATCCAAAAGGTTGCCGTCCTTCAGTGAAGGAAAGGTTGGGGGCTGCCGTAACCTTACCGACAAAATCAGAGGAGAGCGAATATGTACCAACTCGCCGTTCGACTGAGGATCAAGTCTCGCATAATGCAGTGCTCGCTTCCCCAAAACCTGCCCAAACTCGCGAAGATAAAGTACTTGCAATTAAAAAAACCCAAGAAATGTTGGCCGCTAAGGAAACGTTAAAAAAGAAGCAAGAAGAAAAGAGAAAAGAGGCGTTAAAGATAACTGCCGATTTGACTAAAAGGAAACAAGAACTGTTGGATAAGCAGCTCATGGAGATACGCATTCTGATTGAGAAGGCTGAAAAAAATCCGGAGCAGAAGGATGCGATCATGGTAACGATAAAGATCATACAGCAGTCGATTGACAATTTACGCAAGGACTTGGCCGCAAATGGTCAGGTAGGAGCGGGCAAGTCTCAGGTTAAGTCGAGAGAACAGACCCAGAAGGAAATTTTGGATGCTGAGTTAGATTTAATGACTGCGCAACAGGAAGGGCAAGATGCCGGTGAGTTGCAAAAGAGGTTAACTGAATTAAGGGCTCAAGCAGCCGCACTGGGTTTGAACACCGGTCCAGGAGTGGGTGGAAGAAACGTAAAAGTCGCTCGAGTTATGCGAGGTAGCCATGTATTGTCGTCGTTCAGAGGTCGTGGGAGAGGGAGTTTCGCTCATGTTTCTGTGGATCACAGGCCTACCAGTCTTCTAGTCTCTGGATATGAAACCGAAGAAAAGGAGGATGTATTAGCCCATTTTCAAGTAAGTTGGCAAAATTGTTTTCGTAATTCCATATTAATCGCAACCTCTTTTTATTCGAATGTCCCTACCCTTTCAGCAATTTGGAGAAATAGTTAATCAAATAGTGGACGACGCCACTCCTTCTATCGTAATCAACTTCAAATCGAGAAAAGAGGCTGAAGTCGCTTTGGTCAAGGGTCGGACATTTCAAGACAGGTTACTTTCCGTTACCTGGGTTTCCGGGCATCATTTACATCGTGGCGGTGGCGGTGCCAACACGAACGCCCCCATTCCGCAATCCGCGCGGGCCGAGCAAGCGCCACACAACGCTGATGAAGAACTTGATTTAGAGGTAACTATTTAATGGTACAATTTCTTCCACTGGTCGCCCTTAAATAGTAAGCATTAGCAGGAAAGGCCTTTGTCAGGGAAGGTCTAAAAATGACAAGGAATTTGAAATACTTCAGGGAAATCTCGGGAAATGATTATAAATACTTTTTAAACATGGTGTTCAGCGGTCAGGGAATTCTGTAAAATCTAGATTTGCCAGGAAATTATGTTGGTCAGGGAAAAGTCATGAAAAATAAAGAATTTTCTGAAATTTTTCGAAAATACTCAAATTTTACAAATAGCTTGACTTTTAGTCTGTTAAAGTTTTTAAGAATTCATATGGAAATCTAAAAAAGTCTTCTATACATGTATACGTATGTATCTAAGTTTTTTCTGTTCTAAAAAATCCATTAAATAATATGATTTGATAAAATTGAATTATTTTAATATTTATTTTTTAGATGTCAACTCGTTCTATGAATAGTAGTTAGTTTGTTCATTCGATGGAAAATGATTGACGCGTAAAACTTTATACTAGACCCATAACGGTCAGGTAAATTTGGCTATTTCAGACTTGAAAACCTGGAAAAGTCAGGGAATTTCTTTTTTACATTTTGCTAGACACCGAATTTATAGAAAATTTGAATGTACATTGACATCTTGAACAGTGATTAAAATTACTACGATTTTAATTAAGTTTGGTCCTGCAGAAGTAAAAAAATTCGGTATATACTAGTAGCCTAGTGATAGTGGCTACAGAAAATTATAAAGGGGATTAGAGCACCGCAGAGGTATCAGAATGATCATACAATGTAATTCTCACATCCTTGTACATAGTATATTGATTCATGACATCAGGCCAGTGGAATGCTATCAGTATGAAGTAACGCCAGCCTCAATAATATGGAATGTAGCATCGCTTGAGAAATTCTTACGCGTTCATTTTCCTGATATTTTGAACATGGTACGAAAAGCAATAAGTATACATCGGTTTATAAAAATTAATTTATATTATAATATATGTACCTATTTGTAGTGTCACGCGAGAAATTCTTAAATTAGAAGTTTCGTTGGATACTACTTATGCGTAATACTGTGAAATCGGTTATCTCAACGCAATCTCGTATACAGATTTTATTGAAGAATAAAGGGTGTCCCAAAATTAACGCAAGATTTAAATTTAATGAAACAGTTTTTTTTATTACAATGTTATTTTTTTATTGAATCGTAAAGTACACAGGATAGGGTTATGTATGGAATAGCATATAGGGCAAATGGCCTCCACGGCTTTCCTGGCATATACGCACTCTTTTGTCGAAATTTTCCATGACCATTGTGCATAAATGTGGCTGAATTTCGTTGATGCAGCGTTGAATTTCCTCTTTCAATGCACGCGCGCTTGCCATTTGCCCTATATGTTATTCCATACATAACCCTATCCTGTGTACTTTACCATTCAATAAAAAAATGACATTGTAATAAAAAAAACTGTTTTTCATTAAATTTAAATGTTGCGTTAATTTTGAGACACCCTTTAGAACGGTATATAGTGCTCCCTCTCTAAGCTGTTTAACCTTTTAAGTCCGGGGAAATTTCAGTTAAAATCAACTTTTTTTTACAACAAAATTTTATAAATAAAATCAATAAATTTCCTATTTGGAGGCCCCGACCTGACTGCTGGTCGACTTATCGATCACCCCCGGACGCAAGGCAAAGTCCAGTGAAAAAAATTTTGCAGGAAAGATTATCGCTCAAAACTTGTTACTCGAGGGTTTTTTGGGTCGCTCATTACGATGCTGATATCCAAATCGGTCTATTCTCAAATCCAAGATGGCGAATGCAATATGGCGGATGATGAATTCCAGAAATTGTTAGAATTTGAAGATTATGGCCCGAAACTTGTTACTCGGGGTTTTTTTGGGTCGCTCATTACGATACTGATATCTAAATCGGTCTATTCTCATCATCCGCCATATTGGATCCGCCATCTTGGATTTTACAATAAACCGATTTGAAAATCAGCAGCGTAATGAGTGACCCCGAAAACCTCCGAGTAACAAGTTTTGGGCCATAATCTTCAAATTCTAAAAATTTCTGGAATTCATCATCCGCCACATTAGTTCGTCATCTTGGATTTGAGAATAGACCGATTTGGACATCAGAATCGTAATGAGAGACCCCGAAAACCCCCGAGTAACAACTTTTAGGCAATAATCTTCAAATTTTGATAAACTTGTGGAATTCATCAAACGCCACATTGGATCCGCCATCTTAGATTTGAGAGTAGACCGATTTGGACATCAGCATCGTAATGAGTTTCCCGGAAAACCCCAGAGTAACAAGTTTTGAGCCATTATCTTAAAATTTGGATAAATATCTGGAATTCATCATCTGCCATTTTGGATTCAAGGTCATTCAAGGTGAAGGATGGTTCCAGGAATTCTCCCACTATTTTTCCCGTTTGAACGCATGAATTATTCTTGAAAAAACATTGTTGTTGTTCTAGTAATGGGCCCTCCCTGGGGAAACGATAAGTAGACTAAAGCCCTTTTTATCTCCCATTCATTACTTCAGTGGACCTCTCACCGCCACGGGAGACCAAGATCTTTAATCAAGCTCCTGATCTCCCAGACAGTGATCTATCCATATTCCTCTTCCCTCAGGAAGTTCCTTCCCGTGATCCCCATTTTTCTCCTCCCAATTCTTGGACAATCACCGATAATATGCCTAGGCGTTTCTCCTGTATACAGGGTGTTCGGAAAAAACACCGACACAGAAATAGGGGTGATAGGTTACGTCATTACAAGTATTTTGATATAAGGGACCTATACCCGCAAGCGCGCCCCCTTCTGGAGATATCAACTTTTCAAGTTTATAACGACCGAGGTTGATCAAAGTAGAATAATATTGAGTTTTTTGTCTACCTGTACAATTGAAAAACAAATGAAAACTCCTTGTATCCGCATCATCTTCGAAAAGTACAAGGACTTGAGCCAAGCGGTTATCCTTTCCGCAAGCAGTTTGCGCAGTGGCACATCTATCCAGAATCGTTTCCGATGTTGCATGGACATGGATGGCCGTCATTTTGAGCATTTGCTGTAGTACATTGTTTTTGTATCTCGTAAAATTAAATATTCGTTACCATCTTGATACGTTTCTTATTATTCTACTTTGATCAACCTCGGTCGTTATAAACTTGAAAAGTTGATATCTCCAGAAGGGGGCGCTTGCGGGTATAGGTCCCTTATATCAAAATACTTGTAATATGACGTAACCTATCACCCCTATTTCTGTGTCGGTGTTTTTTCCGAACACCCTGTATATGGACACCATAGTCCTCATTGACATTTTGTCTAACTTCAATTCATCTGTACGCTTCCTACTCCATTCCTTGATGAAGATCTTAGATTGTCTCATACCCTTCGCCTCCTTCCAGTCCTGGTTCATCCTTTCAATGACCCATTCCTCGATACAGCGTTTAACAGCCTGTCTTGGCATCCCGACCTCCGTGCCCGGAAGATAGAGCGACCCTTCGGCTCCTCTCCTCGCGAGCTCTTCAGCCTTCTCATTTCCTGGTATCCCAGAATGACCCGGGACCCACAGTAATCTCACCTTATTGTCTACGGCTAATTCATCTAGTGATTTCCTACACCTCTCGACAATCTCTGTTCTCATACTCAGATTTTCAAGAGCCTTCAAGGCAGCCTGACTATCCGAGCAGATCACAATACGCTTGTGCTATACACCTTCCTGCACCACATTCCGTGCACAGACGTGTATGGCCATTAGCTCCGCCTGGAAAACAGTGCAGTGTTCCTCCAATCTGAAACTACATTCCTTCTTGGAGTTCTGCCTATGAAAACCGAATCCCACCGCTTCATTAATTTTTGATCCGTCCGTAAACCAGACCTGATCAGCTCTTCCCAGAAGTCGTTTTTCATCCTTCCACTGAGCCCTCTCTGGATGTTCCACTCCGTATTTACGGTTGTATCTAGGCTTGCATCGGATATAATCCTGCAAGCCACTTGTTCCTGGTATCCTGTCCTCTAGCAGAGTCAAGATCTTCGAGTGTCCCACTCTAGATCCTCCCCTCCACTCCCCGTTCAGTTTTACCCTATAGGCCACGAGCAAGACCAACGCCTCCACCTCAATCCTCACTGGGGGGAGCCCAGCAAGCATCCCCAGAGCCGAGATCGGCGTCGTCCCCATTGCTCCCGTAATAGCTCTGAGGGCCATGGCCCTCACGTGATCCAGTTTCTCGAAAAAACATTAAATATTAATCGTCTCATGGCTGGTCGATATTGGGATCTGACATGTCTTGGTACGCCTTCTGGTGGCGAGAAGTAAAACTATTCCTAGTATAGGAAACTTGCACGAATTGTAGATGGCGTAGTAAATCGACGGCAGCACCACTTCTGGCGGTTATTAGAAGTATCAGCGTGCAATAAAGTATTAGAGTGATATCGAAATATTAACAAAATGTTAAAAGTAATTAAATATGGGTTTATTCCAATGAAGCACAACCTCAAAATAAATCAGAATTTTGTCAAAGGTTCAAAATTATTACAAGCTGGTCATGTTTTAAACTGGTGTTGGTATCAAAAACTGTCGGATCTTTACTGAAAAAGAAGAAAAAATAGAAGAGATTATGTACACTATGCCGTCATAAAATGCACACAATTATTTTTTCGATTCCATTAATTTTAGTACATCAAAAAAACAATGCGAAACACTCTTACTGACACTCTACTTTATATAATTCTATAAATACGAGAATAAGTTTTGCTTTTGTACTTACGCAAATTTTTGTACAGCTTTAATCCACAATGGGCATTTTCACAACTTTTTGTACAACTGTTTAAAGTGCATGAATCGGAAGATTAGGGTATTAAAGTAATGTAGGTAAAAAATGGGTCATTAAAAAAATGTTTTTCCAGTATTTTTGAGATGTTAAAAAAGGCATTCGTTTTAAAGCGTCGCACTTTCACCGCCATTTTAACTGACCAATCAGAGTCGGGCAACAGATTCTCCACCATTCACAAACCCGGGTTTGGGCCCTTGCCAGTGGCTTTAGTGACGTCACTAAGGATTTCGTTTGAATCGAAGTCAAACTTTAAACATAAAAAAAAGAAATTAGTGCTCAGAAAAAAAACAAACACATCTTATTAATAAGCACAAAAAGTATTAACGAATGAGCAAAAAAATCGTGAACATGCCCATTTGTGTTTATCAAGTTTCCAAGGCCAGGGGCCCCTTTCTCTAACTCACTCGCAAGAGAAACGTACGAGGGGAGACCCAAAAGAAACGGGAATTTCGTCATAACTTCTTTATTTCTTAATATTTTTACACCAAATTTTTATCACCTTCAAAGTATTCTCTCTTGACCACAACGCACCTCTGCAAACGATCCGTCCATTATTCAAAACATTTTTTAAATTCACTTATCGGGATGTTCTTTAGGCCTTCCAGCGATTTTTGTTTTACCTCCTCCACAGTGGCAAAACTGCTGCTGCTGCTTTGTTTCGGGGTCGTATCCATAACACCACGATTCATCGCCTGTAATCACCTTGGAAAAAAATTCAGGGTTCTCTTTGAGCTGATTTTGAAGCTCAAAACATGCCTGAAGTCGACGCTCCCTTTGCTCGCCTGTGAGAAGGCGAGGGACAAATTTGGCCGCAACTCTTCTCATGTACAAATCTTCGGATAAAATTCTCTGAATTGAACTCCATGATATTCCGGACATCTCACAGAGTTGATCAATGGTTCGGCGACGGTCTTCACGAACGAGAGCATTGATTTTGTCGACGTTTTCGTCACTTCTTGACGTTGAGAGGCGTCCTGAACGGGGTTGATCTTCAGATGACATTTCTCCATTTTGAAAACGTGAAAACCACTCGTAGACTCTGGTTTTACTTAGGGCAGCATCCCCATAAGCAGTCTTAAGCATTACAATAGTTTCCGCGGCCGATTTCCCCAACAGGAAACAAAATTTCACAGCCGCGCGTTGCTCTCGACAATCGGCCATCACGTTTTCGGCGAAATGGAAAAAAAAAAGTTGTTTCACTAAAAAAATTCCCACGGACAAACCGATGCACTCTCAGCGACAGAATTTCGCACACTAACTCAGGAGACGTGTCCCTAACGAACACCTGGTCGAACAATGAGTTTCCCCACTCTCCCTCTCCGCCGCAGCCCAATTCCCATTACTTTTGGGTCCCCCCTCGTATACGTTTCTTAGCGAGTAGACCAATCAGGACCCCCACCATAATAGAATACTTGATCCTGATTGGTCTATTCGCTAAGATGCGTATATGTAACTTTGCGAGTGACTCGAGAAAGGCCCCCCTGGGCCCCCTTTCTCGAACTCGCTCGTATCTTTGCGTACACGCATCTTAACAAATAGACCAATCAGGATCAAGTATTCCGTTTTCAGTAACCCCACCACAACGGAATACTTGATCCTGATTGGTCTATTCGCTAAGATGCGTGCACGCAAAGATACGAGCGAGTTCGAGAAAAGTGCTCCTGTGGGTACTAGCCGATGGAAACGTATAAAAATGTATTTGTTTACTTTTATCAATAACCTTCCGTGGTGTATTATAACAACCTTTTATACAACATGTCATACGTAATGCTCCCATAGGTAAAAACAATGGCTATTAATTAATTGACAATTGTTTTTATTCTCCTCCGTATGAATTGCAAATAAACGTGCACGCGAACACTTCGACTAGTCACCGATAGGAGGAACACCAATCTTCGTGCAAGTTCCCTATACCATTTAGTGAGTGACTGGCATTGGATTAATGTACACAAGCCATTATTATTAATATTAATATATGGTTAAGATTATAGTATAATAATTTATAGTATTATAAATTATTATATTATTATAAATTATACCTTATTCATATTTTTAATTAATAGAAAAATGGAAGGTGTAAGATTTTCGCCACATGGCAAATCCAACAGTAAAGTTTATTGTTACGTAAACTTTAAACTTTAAACTTCAGTAAACTCCGACCTAAAGCTTTTTGGATTCAAATGTGCTGCACATTTGCGAGCCCAGTCAAGATTTTTATTGTTTGAATATGTATATAATCCATAGCAAGTAGTCCCAGTTATACGACACCTCCGTTCATCAGCCCACTTGTCATAGTAAAGCTTGGTGTCCTTGCACAATCCCTCTACATCTATTCCCAATTCTCTTAACGTTCTTCGACAACATTCATTTGGCAGATTCAATGCATACGATTAATTTTATCCATTAATTTATTTCTGTCATCAGTCTTGAAAATTACGCAGATTGTCTCTTCTTCGGCAGTTGTAATGGTATGACTATTTACTGCAATGGTTAGTGTTCAGTGTCTTCCTTGCCTGCAAAATAAAAAATAATATATTCTTCAGTCGAAATTATACAGGGTGTTACTTAATGATAGGCCGTAATTGCAAGGGCACATTACTGAATAAATTTCCAGTAGAAAAGTTCATATTAACATGTGTCCTAAAAAAAATGTCTGGTTTTGAAGATACAGGACGTCAGTTTAAAAAAAAATCCGTTTTTTAATAATATCTCAAAGATCCTTGTGTCGATTTTGTTGACATTTGGCACTGTTATTTATTGTAATAAGACGCTAAGTTAGCACTAACTAGAAGATAATTATGAGTTTCAGTGGCGTCCCGGAATGCAATTAAGTGGTTTTTATTTTTTGTCCTCAAAAACGAAGTGAGGTACGAAGTAATGCCAAGAGACAAAAAAGTTGTATTTTTAGCTGCTTAATCTGAAAAAAATATAAAATTTTTTAAAAAGTCAATGGCGTACACTTTTTTTGTCAATATTATTCGTGAGACTGTCCCCCTGGACGCCACTGGAACTCATAATTATCTTCTAGTTAGTGCTAACTTATCGTCTTATTACAATAAACAACAGTGCCAAATGTCAACAAAATCGGCACAAGGATCTTTGAGATATTATTAAAAAACCGATTTTTTTTAAAACTTTGACGTCCTGTATCTTGAAAACCAGACATTTTAGGACACATGTTAATATGAACTTTTCTACTGGAAATTGATTCAGTAATTTGCCCTTGCAATTACGGCCTATCATTAAGTAACACCCTGTATATACATTCATTCAATCTCAAATGCTGTTTAACCCTTTCGACCCGGCGAAAAATTCAGTTCAGCGCGCCCCATTACCGGGAACAGTTATTTCTCCTCCAAGTGATTCTTACGATGAAATAACTTTTCTGTCAAAGTAAGAATCAACAACTGAGCAATATCGGCGGTTGTCGCTTGTTTGATCTCTGGGGAATGATTGAGATGAGAAATTCATGGGTTCATGCGTTTGAAGACGTAACTTGGCGTTATTTTCTGTTCCTAGATGTTTTTCAGTAACTGGGACATATGTTGTCCCAGCCGTAGTTTAAAAAATTTTCCCGACTGGGACAGCATATGTTTCGTCCGGGTCGGAAGGGTTAAATAATTACGTACTACATGTCTTTGACATCAGCTGATTTGGGAAGTCAAATGGCAACCATATCTCAGAAACTGTTTGATGCAGAGTTTTAGAAATGTTGAATTTATTTTCTAGTTTTTTGAAGCAATCATGACAATGAAGAGGAGCAGCATTATATTTTTCTAATATTTTACTCTGTAATTTCTTCCAAGCACACTCCTTGTCAGTACAAGTGACAACTGGAAGGTCCTCTACCTCAATTCTAGAATTCATAAAGTGAATGTTATTTATTAAATTGATAAGTAGATTCAGGATTATTTATTAACATAAATACACATAAGAGTGACGTTTTTAAGGTTAGAATCTCAGCTGTGTAAATGAAGGAGTGTTGTTACAATGTGCTTGCATTTTTCTTCTTGGCCCGCTGTACAGGAACACACAACACTTTTGATACTATCATCATCTTTAATTTCACCTACAATATTGTATACATTTCCCCTGATGTCAGACGTTTTAATGCACATGCTTACGAACGGAAAACCGCTGACAGGCAACAGTCTCTCCTGATGAACACCACATTTTAAGATATGGCCGGCGCGTAAGACTCTTTCGCCTTCGATAAAATCTCTTTGAGCAGGGTTTGTACCTGCCCAAGAGCAAATCGCATTCATAGATAAAGCCATTCATAAATAATAAGTAAATAATAACTACACTCCCATACACTCTATGTTGGCAGTATACTGATTTCGGCCATATTGAATTTTTCGAAATAAGCTCCCCCATGTGAGATCCCAATATCGACCACGCCCGGACTTAAAAGGTTAAAGTTTGCTATAGCCAAGGCGTGATTCATAACTCAGGATTCGTAGTGTGCTAGTTTGTACAAATTCATCGATCCGATAAACTAGCAATACACATACGCGATTCGTGATTCGCGTTTCATGATACGTTAGAGCGATAATTGACTGATTCTTACTTAAGGAAGGTAAGTAGTATTACTGTCTCGTGACAGTAATACTCAAAAGTATTTCCAACGCCCGTACTGGAAGGGCGTCATATAGCAGCTCGGCTAAAACGACGAGACACTTCTGGCGTTGTATCGTCACAGCCATATACGGTGGTACATGCGTTGAACGTCTTAGAGATCATGGCAACACTGCCCGAGGGAAAGAGGGAGAACGCCTGTACTTCTGTACATACACTCGTACATACAGTGCTCATACACTGTAAACATTTTTTTCGGGAATTCCCGAAAATAGTCGGGAAGCTTATAATCCGAAAGCATTGAAGACATTGCAGCAAAAACGAGGAATCTGCATTGTTAGACATTTTTCAGGAGGGACAAAGACGAGTTTTAAAATTCAAATTAATTTCTTCTTTTTGGTTGTTACAGTAAAAGTGGTTAACATGTTGAGTAGGAGTACAGTGATAGGTAAAACAATATTTTAAAGTCCTGCAATTTTGTGAAAAACTAAAATAAGTTTTGCAGCTACCTCATTTTTACCACTAGGCCAGTGCAATTAAGATCGCTCGTGGAACAAAATGCCCTAAAGCTGATTTATGCGGGATTATTTAGCTTTTGTGGCCCTGATTAACATACTAAAAGTCCCCATCCCTCCGAGGGTGCAAACAACCCCAAAACTACCCCTAAAGGTACATTTTTTTTAGTTTTTCTCAAATATCTTAAAAGCGGCTCTTTTTTTTAAACTAAAGAGACCAAAATGAAAGCCAATAAAATTACCTATAAAATGGTATATAGCAGTGCATAATTTTTTGGAAACTAGTGGCGGGCTGGAAGCATTTAAAATTGCGAAACGTACATCCAGCCTCAATATTACGTTTTACGCAGTAAAAATACTCCTAGTTAGTTTATTTAAGACAATGGAATGTTAAAACATTGCGAAAAAAGTAAAAAATATATATGTATAATATAAATATAAGTATAGGTATATAAAAAATAAAATATAAATATAAAAGTAAACATATATAGGTATATGTATGTATGTATGTCAAAATATGTTACGTTAGTGGCGTGCAGCAAGTGTCCGAAGACGATACAGATTTTTCAATACTCAAAAATGATGTAATTGGTTTAAATTGTTCTGTTTAGAACAATTGAAGTTTAAATTATTTATCACTTGGAGAAAATCCAATCAAAATTAGGGCAGTGTGGCGTGTAGTGAAGTTTTAAAGCCGATTCAAAAATGGCTATTAATATGGCTAAAGAACCGTATCTATTATACTAAAAGTATATATCAAATATTTATTTTCCTACGCTTAAGAAACAATATACATTCAATACTCGTACTTACATTAAACGTACGTAATTACTTACGTACAATAAAAAATCTAGATCAAATCTTCTTCGTCGTCTTCGTTTTCAGCGGGTTGAAATATATTGCTACAAGACTGTCCTTGACATTACCCACACAGATTTGAACAGTTTAGACCAGATTTCTTACACTTACACAGCTTTCCACAATCAGTCTTACAGTTACAGAATATCAATTTTAAGATGACTTCTGGTGCAATTGGTTTGTCGGTCGTTATTGGTAAAAGAAGTTCTCCCTGCTTTCTCCATCCCCAAGAGGTAGCTTCCAACTCATTTTCCAGCCATTCCTGGATTTGGTAATATACCCGCAAACTGTGCTGAGCGGCTGCATCTGATGTTGGTGGTAAAGAAGTTAATGAGAAGTTTGCACTTGAACTCTGTCTTGATGTATTGTTGTAAAATTTGAAAAAGCGTAGCTGATTTAGCGTTTTTACTGACTTTCCGACACCATACAGAGCCAATAAAAACTCTTCTCCAATAGCGATTATATCCTTCTTGTCTGCAGTGGGATTTTAAAAAATGGCTACTTTTTGGCTTGTAGGTCCTGATGTTTCTCTGAAAGCCTATATGTAGACAACTTTTCTTTTTTATAAATTGCCGAGGTAGTATCACATCCAAAAACGGTATGGGAAAATAAAATCGAAGCACGCGCATAGTACCTATCTTATTTTGAAGCGCATTTATGTTCGTTGTTTTATTAGGTTTTGTAGTGCTGCCGGGTCTTAACATATAAATATTGTCCGTTTTTGATTTGAATAACAGTAACACCATTAAATCAGTGTCTTCACCAACCAATGTTACCGATTTTTCTAACTTTCTTGCTTCAAGAACTTTCTCCGCTATGAGTGTATCTGCATCCCCATGTGCTTGGAAAGCTTTAATATCAGCTGTTTCGAAATGTTGGCTTAGTTGTGAAATAAACAACTTTTTATTGCTTTCATTTTTAAAAAATCGGGGCTTATTAATGATTGCCATGTTGTGGTCTATTAACCGTAAGACTAATTGTGGAAAGGCCAAATGTTATCCGTCTTCACTTGCATTTAGCCACCTAGCATACGCCTATTACGTAATGAAGGGCCGATTGTAAAATTTCTTACATTTCAGAAACACTTCGAAATAATAAAATACCTAACTTTTATTGATTTAACACTACTTGTTCTTTATTTTTGAGTAACTTTTACATGGGAAAATAATTCGATAGCATTTACGCTGAGAAAAGTGTTTTTTTGAAGGCCGAAAAATATTTAATGACTTGACACTTGCTGTACGCCACTGGTTTATTCAACTTGTGTACATATATACACCAAATTGTAGGTAATTTTATTGGCTTTCATTTTGGTCTCTTGCAGTTTTTCAAAAAAAAGGAGTAGTTTTTGAGATATTTGATAAGAACTAAAAAAGTGTACCTTTAGGGGTAGTTTTGGGGTTGTTTGCACCCTCGGAAGGATGGGGACTTTTAGTATGTTAATCAGGATCAAAACAGCTAAATAATCCCGCATAAATCAGCTTTAGGACATTTTGTTCCACGAGCACCATGTTATCAAAAATAACTTCCCTCTCTCTGGCCTACACCGAAACCATGACAAAAAGTTTTTTTAATTAATGATAGTAATGTACATGAAGTTTACTTAACTAAAAACAAACTTTGATGTCCACTAAATATAACTACATGTAACATGACTGTTTCTATTATACAGGGTGTTTCATAA
Source organism: Xiphydria camelus (assembly GCA_963678675.1). NCBI lineage: Eukaryota > Metazoa > Arthropoda > Insecta > Hymenoptera > Xiphydriidae > Xiphydria > Xiphydria camelus. The sequence goes on along the minus strand of OY783192.1, from coordinate 19,449,092 downwards.
GTATTGTGACAAACGTAAAGGGGTTGTAGAGGGCATTAAACTAAGCAATCTTGACCAATAAACCTGTGTCCAGAAATATGCCGTTTGGGCAGGAAGGTGAATGAGAGAAACACGAAGCAACTAATAATTGTATTTTTAATGTTTATAAAAATGACTCAATATGGCCTCCGTTTCGCTCAATACAGAATGTGGCACGGTTGTGCATTGCAGTCCGGACCCTATGGAATACCCCAGGCATGTCCTGCACAACTGTGGAGGCGGCCATGACCCTTCCCAATAGATCTTCCACGTTGTTGACAGGTGTTTCGTACACCAACGTTTTGACATGGCCCCAGAAAAAGAAATCTAAGGGTGTTAAGTCTGGAGACCTTGCGGACTGTCGCACATGATGGCGCTCCGGCGCATTTTTCTTTGCAAGCGCGGCAGTATCTGAATGAAACGTTCATTCACCTTCCTGCCCAAACGGCACCTCTACAACCCCTTTACGTTTGTCACAATACTTATGAAACACCCTGTATATTTCAAATATTTTGGAAGCTACCTCATTTTTGCACCAAATAAAACGAGCAAACATTTTGTTGAAAGAAAACCAAAATAATATAAGTAGGTACATATTAATGTTAGTAAACGTTTTTATTCTTTACTCCTTCATTTTCATCGTCTGTAACATCAAATAACACCCACCTCACCTCCATCACCTTCATTTGGAGCAGCATCTGACTTTAGGTTTTGGTAAAAGGCTAAATAATCAACCTGTGGTACATACTTCTTTGCTAATACCATTACATTTGCAAGTTTGTTTGCTTTTAATGGTAAGGGTGAACTATGTATGTAATGACTCGTTAGGTTTTAAAGAGATGCGGTTATTCTGTTTGGTGATTTGATACTGTTCGGTTAATATCATATTTGCAGTTCTAGAACAGGTTATCATATTCGATTCTGAATCATAAATAATGGTTCTGTATTTTGAAAAAGCAAACTTTTCTTTTGCTTTATTAGTTATTGATTTTTTTGTGTAATTCTAAAGATGCTGTGCAAAACTTAAAATCATTTCTTGATTGACGGGTATTATATTAAATTTTCTGGATTATTTTTGATAATATTGAATATGTTCCATCGGCAGGAAAACACGATCCACTTTTCTAATATACTTCTCAACAACTCCAAAACACCTATCACAAGGCAAGAAGCTGTGCCCAGGCTCGGGAAATCTATGCATAATATGTTTTAAGGGAGTTCCTCCGCGACAACCTCAACCAAAATTTACATACCATGTTCATGTTTAAAATATTGATAATTGGTTTAATTAGTAGTAAATAAAATTAAAAACTACGCAATATTGACCCTGTACTAATAGATAATACGATGGATATCATTTATTGCCGTAAAATATATTCTATATTGTGTTTGTGGTCTACCTTTGCCAGTAAACTTTTTGACGGGACTGTCCGGGCGTTTCCCCAATACACGAAATAGCTTGTATATACAGACGACGCACTCTTCTGTGTGTGTGTCAGCGACGATTGTGCCTCGCTGTCCCGTTCCCCCTCCACGCACTCGTTCGCTTGCAGGCCTTGCAGATATATGCTATACGACCAACATTGTGAGGCTTCTCATGGTTATATAGTCCAGTCAAATTTCCGTTTAAATCGAAAAATGAGACATAATGGCGAAAACTTGGGAAAAGTTGTGTTTTGATGTTATTAATGGAGGGAACATATTAAAAGAAGAATCCCCCTCCGGCGAAGTGTGTAAAAAAATTATTTATTGTTGAAAAAATCGGTTCTTCGCTAATATTTTGAAAACTACGTGACCTATTGAAAAATAGTTCAGACAAAAGTTGTAGATAATAAAAATCTTCAACGCCTAACAAGCTAGGACCTCGAGATGAGTTGAAATGTTCAAATATTCATAACAAATCCAAAAATTAAGATTTTTGCAATTTTCTTTTTTGTAACCCATTTAGAACAATCTCATCATTTTTCCTAGGGAAACCAAATTTTGATTTTCATTGTTGTTTACACATGATTGATTTTTAAAGTTTTAAATGCTTCAATTTACATAGAAATTTGCAATTAAAAATTTTTTAAATTATACCATCGTTTATTCTGGATTGTTTCTGAATAAAAAGATAAATAGCAATTCAACGTGTCTCATCTGGTTTGGAAGATATGCTAAATTGAAAAGGAAGGAGATTTATGCGATGATCACCACTGACTACACAAACTGTGCCAAACATATAGACGTTTGTGTGCGCGCGCTGCTGCAGTTGTCTGCGAGTGTTAGTGAGGCAGAGGGTTGGTCTCGGCTTTTCGGAGTAACTGTTCCGTTGCAGGGGATTCGTAGCATCGTGACCATGAATACCTCGCCAACCTAGTAGCCCAGGCAGTGTGCATTATCTCATTTCTATTAGCTTTTCTTTCCAGCGCCTCCTAGGTAAACGGTTCTATTTTTGGTTGATCAACAAAATTGATTCAATTTCATTGAACAGTACTTGGAGAAACAAATTTTTGAAAGTCGCGTCACGCGCGCGTTCCAAGTGTCTGGAATTGGCGTACATTATATCACCAATGCTTCGATAGCGCAACGGTCAAGTTGTCGGGCTGGGAGTCTCGATGTCGTGGGTTCAAATCTCGTTCGTTTTTTTTTCTTTTTTCTTTATTAACTCTTTTTTTTCATTTGATTGCACCACTTCTTGTTATAGAAAGTGGTTTACATTACCGAATAAAATAATAGTTTCAATGTTTTTCATAGTTTTACATTATTTTCTTCCTTATTGAGGTGAACCAATATTATTTGTAACAACAGTTGGAAACATCGTTGCGTTTTTTTTACTCTTACATTTCGTCATAGGAATTTTTGGCTGCCGAAGATTTTGTTCATAATTTTGTGTGATAGTTGTCGAAAAAACATTTGAAGCACACCGTATTTTGACACCATAAGCATTTATTTTGACGAATGGGATTTTGCCACACGCACATTTACACTTTAAAAGCGTTATGGAAAAGCAAATTTCATTGTTTCATTCAGTGTTTCAAATGTTTTTTCGACAATTATCATCCAAAATCATGAACAAAATTTTCGGCAGCCAAAAATTCCCATAACAAAATGTAAGAGCAAAAAAAATGCAACGATGTTTCCAACTGTTCTCATAAATAATATTCTGCCCTGCTAAGATAAGAAGTCGTATGTGCAAAAACATCGATTTTTGCTTTTTTGGCTATTTGAACATATCGTAATGTGTTAAAAGTGTAGATACGACTTCCTGTCTTAGCACGGCAGTATTGATTAACCTCAATGAGGGAGAAAAGAATGTAAAACTATGAACAAAATTGAAACTATTATTTTATACGATAATGTAAACCACTTTCTATAACAAGAATGGGTTGCAATCAAATGAGAAAAAGAGTTAACAAAGAAGAAGAAAAAACCAACAAGATTTGAACCAACGCCATCGAGACTCCCAGCCCGGCAACTTGACCGTTGCGCTATCGAAGCATTGGTGATATAATGTACGCCAATTCCAGACACTTGGAACGCGCGCACGACGCGTTTTTCCAAAAAATTTGTTCTCAAAGCACTGTTTCAGAGATGATTTTTTCTCATAGATATGTTCAAATAGCGAAAAAAGCAAAAATCGATGTTCTTGCACATACGACTTCCTGTCTTAGCAGGGCAGAATATTATTTATGAGAACAGTTGGAAACATCGTTGCATTTTTTTTTGCTCTTACATTTTGTTGTGGGAATTTTTGGCTGCCGAAAATTTTGTTCATGATTTTGGATGATAATTGTCGAAAAAACATTTGAAACACTGAATGAAACAATGAAATTTGCTTTTCCATAACGCTTTTAAAGTGTAAATGTGCGTGTGGCAAAATCCCATTCGGCAAAATAAATGCTTATGGTGTCAAAATACGGTGTGCTTCGAATGTTTTTTCGACAACTATCACACAAAATTATGAACAAAATCTTTGGCAGCCAAAAATTCCTATGACGAAATGTAAGAGTAAAAAAAACGCAACGATGTTTCCAACTGTTGTTACAAATAATATTGGTTCACCTCAATAAGGAAGAAAATAATGTAAAACTATGAAAAACATTGAAATTATTATTTTATTCGGTAATGTAAACCACTTTCTATAACAAGAAGTGGTGCAATCAAATGAAAAAAAAAGAGTTAATAAAGAAAAAAGAAAAAAAAACGAACGAGATTTGAACCCACGACATCGAGACTCCCAGCCCGGCAACTTGACCGTTGCGTTATCGAAGCATTGGTGATATAATGTACGCCAATTCCAGACACTCTTGGAACGCGCGCGTGACGCGATTTTCAAAAATTTGTTTCTCCAAGTGCTGTTCAATGAAATTGAATCAATTTTGTTGATCAACCAAAAATACAACCGTTTACCTAGGAGGCGCTGGAAAGAAAAGCTAATAGAAATGAGATAATGCACACTGCCTGGGCTACTAGGTTGGCGAGGTATTCATGGTCACGATGCTACGAATCCCCTGCAACGGAACAGTTACTCCGAAACGCCGAGACCAACCCTCTGCCTCACTAACACTCGCAGACAACTGCAGCAGCGCGCGCACACAAACGTCTATATGTTTGGCACAGTTGTGTAGTCAGTGGTGATCATCGCATAAATCTCCTTCCTTTTCAATTTAGCATATCTTCCAAACCAGATGAGACACGTTGAATTGCTATTTATCTTTTTATTCAGAAACAATCCAAAATAAACGATGGTATAATTTAAAAAATTTTTAATTGCAAATTTCTATGTAAATTCAAGCATTTAAAACTTTAAAAATCAATCATGTGTAAACAACAATGAAAATCAAAATTTGGTTTCGCTAGGAAAAATGATGAGTTTGTTCTAAACGGGTTACAAAAAAGAAAATTGCAAAAATCTTAATTTTTGGATTTGTTATGAATATTTGAACATTTCAACTCATCTGGAGGTCCTAGCTTGTTAGGCGTTGAAGATGGGGTAAAAAGTGTAATAGATTTTTTGTAGATAATTTTATTATCTACAACTTTTGTCTTAACTATTTTTCAATAGGTCACGTAGTTTTCAAAATATTAGCGAAGAACCGTATTTTTCAACAATAAATAATTTTTTTACACACATCGCCGGGGGGGGGGTTCTTCTTTTAATATGTTCCCTCCATTAATAACATCAAAACACACCTTTTCCCAAGTTTTCGCCATTATCTCTCATTTTTCGATTTAAACGGAAAGGGTCTCGCCGTATTTCCATATGAAAAATGCCCCGGCACTAATTAACTTCGTTAAACCTTTTATTTATTGCTTTTTATCCAAAATACCTCCACAATAAATTTCAGACCGCTAACTTCACGTACAAGGGAAATAGGGGGTTAACAACAATTAACGTTACTATTTTTTTTCTCTGGAACTATAAAAGATATCAAAGTCGTTCAAAAACTAAATTGTAGGTATTCGTGAGTAGTATATTATATATTTTTTCGACGGCATAAAAGCACTGTTTAAAGATGTAAATTTAAAAAAATAGTTTTTGCAATGTTAAATTTATAACAATTGCTGGAGATACACCAACCAAAAAAATAATATAGAATCATCAATTAGTGAGCTGTTATATAAAAAAATTGTCAAATAGTTTAATTTGGTGGAAGACAGTAAAAAAATTGAAAAACCTTTAACGCGTTCATGCCGGCGCAGCGCGGTACTCAGTGCCAGCGTGAACGTGTTAATTCATATTATATTATGTATATTTATTTATTAATTAATTATGTATGCACAATATCTATATTGTTTTATAATATACATAATATACAATAATGTGTACAAAAAACAATAATTCGTATGATTTACATAATCTTGGTAGATGAGTTGGTTACATCAAATATAGTGGTAAATATTTCGGCAGGTCTAACGATTTTAGATTTTTTACATTTAGCGGGTACGTGACTAATAATAAATTATAGCAGCTATATGCAAACTGCATCCTACTGTCCTACTATTAACAGACCCTGTTCATGACTTTAGTCATCATCACTATTCTCCTCAACGGTGGTACATAATGTGGTTACGTCAAATATATTTGTCAATATTTCGGCTGGTCTAACGATTTTAGACTTATAGCGGCTGTGTGACAAATAATAAATTATGGCAGCTACATGCGAACAGCACCCTACAGTCCTACTGCCATTAGCACAGTCACAAGTGTATCTTAGGATACCCTTGTAGCTATTCACGTTTGTGCCGATATTCAATGTAGCACTGGTACATTTTACTATTTATATGGCGTGAACGAACTTTAATTTTGATAATATTTTCAGAGTCCATTAAATATTCGACATTTAAAGTGTTCTCGTCATCCATTATTTCCGCGAGATAACATATTGCTTGTGACATTTGATATGTGCCTGTAAATAGTATCTTGAGATCGTCTTCAGTAAATTCCGGAAAATCTATTAGGCATGTTGAAGAGAGTTTCATGAACGGTTTTTTACGGCGATTTAAACTTTGCGTTTCAACCACTGTTTGCAAAGTATTTTGCTGGACTGTACGCTCTTTCATATAATTAAGTATTTCGTCGGCAAATTCCCGATCAGAATTAATCCTTTTTCCAAAAGTATTGTTTAAAAATCCAGCAATTCGGCATAAAGATTTTACTACAGGCAATAACTTGTTGTCTACTTTGTTATGTAATAATCGAAATTTTTGGCCTATGGCTCCATGAACAGCCTCGATGACCCACCTTACCTTGGTAACCCACCGCGAAAAATTTTCTTCTTCAGTTGTTAATTGTGCACGAGAGATTACCCTTAAGAGCGGGCATAAAAACCTTATATCCTAGATTTTCCATATTCTCTACAGCATCACGAAAACCTCGATCAACAAAGCAGAAATAACCACGTTGCAAAAGAGATTTTAATCCATTTTCTAAAAAGGTTTTCATTATAGAGGCATCATTCATTGTACCGTTGAATGGTCCTGCTATATTAACTATATAGCCATTTTTGTTGTGCAGATGGTGAAAGGTTTACACAGTGGAACTTTTTTTTGTCTGGAATAAGATTTTCGTTGATAAGCATTATTTCGACTTTTTTCATGTCTAACATATGTTCCATCAAATATTAATGCCAATGTAGATTTACCAATATCAAAAAGTCATTTCTCCCCTTTACAAGCTGACTTAGCATTCGAAATATAGCGGTACCTATCTATTAGAGTGTGTACTGCGAAAGACATTCGTTAATTAGACTTTTCGGGAAAGGCGCGGGGCTACAAGCTCATTAGTATCCTAGATTCACGGAAACATACCGCCTCACCGTTGTGACTGATGGCGAGATTGACTCTAGTTTAGAGAGGTATGTACATAGATCGCGATATCGAGTGGTAAGAACCGACATGTAGAAGTCCGTTCGACGGAACAAGGTTGTTTGGCTATATTTTCGTTACCTATGGAATATTTTTATCGTAAATGTGTGAAGAAAAAAATCCCAGCAATAGCCAACGTGAAAGGTTACAAGGATGTAAATACTAAGGTACACTACTTTTGATTGTGCTAATGGCAGTAGGACAGCAGGATGCAGTTCGCATATAGCTGCTGTAATTTATTATTAGTCACGTATCCGCTAAATCTAAAAAATCTAAAATCGTTAGACCTGCCGAAATATTTACCACTATATTTGATGTAACCAACTCATTTACAAAGATTATGTAAATTATATGAATTATTTGTTTTTTGTACACATTATTGTATATTATGTATATTATAAAACAATATAGATATTGTGCATACATAATTAATTAATAAATAAATATACATAATATAATATGAATTAACACGTTTACGCTGGCACTGAGTACCGCGCTACGCCGGCGTGAACGCGTTAAAGGTTTTTCAATTTTTTTATATAACAGCTCACTAATTGATGATTCTATATGATTTTTTGGTTGGTGTATCTCCAGCAATTGTTATAAATTTTCCATTGCAAAAACTATTTTTTTAAATTTACACCTTTAAACAGTGCTTTTATGCCGTCGAAAAAATATATAATATACTACTCACGAAGATCTACAATTTAGTTTTTGAACGACTTTGATATCTTTTATAGTTCCAGAGAAAAAAAATAGTAACGTTAATTGTTGTTAACCCCCTATTTCCTTTGTACGTGAAGTTAGCGGTCTGAAATTTGTTGTGGAGGTATTTTGGATAAAAAGCAATAAATAAAAGGTTTAACAAAGTTAATTAGTGCCGGGGCATTTTTCATATGGAAATACGGCGAGACCCTTTGACTGGACTATATATCTTGGAAACTAGATGGTGAATCATTCTCATTTTTGATGTGTAAACATCTATGCTATGGCTCTGCGGTACGACCTTCCTGGGAAATTGAGCGTCAGACGTAAGTCATGTAGATGTGACTGCGTCAGTGTGTGTGTGTGGCGCTACTGCGCATACTATTCGCGCAAGCTGGATTATCTCAACGGGAAAACATTTTAGAGAAAAATGTTTAATACAAAACTTTAAGGATTTTCCCTTGGCTACCCAGTGGTCGTATTGGATTTGACCTTGACCGTGACCTTTAAGGTAATATCAAATGCCTTCCTAAACCGTTCATCCGATTGCGATGAAACTTTGGGGAATGGTTGGACGCATGCCCGCGAAGGTTTCTGAGTTAGTAAATCTTATATACAGGGTGTTCAAAAAGTACCGGTACGGATGATTATTATGCCTTCCTAAACCGTTCATCCTATTGCTATGAAACTTTGGGGAATGGTTGGATGCATGCCCGCGAAGGTTTCTGAGTTAGTAAATCTTATAAAAGGTGTTCAAAAAGTACCGGTACTGATGTTTATTATGCCTTCCTAAACCGTTCATCCGATTGCGATGAAAAGTTGGGGAATGGTTGGACGCATGCCCGCGAAGGTTCCTGAGTTAGTAAATCTTATACAGGGTGTTCAAAAAGTACCGGTACGGATGATTATTATGCCTTCCTAAACCGTTCATCCGATTGCGATGAAAATTTGGGGAACAGTTGGACGCATATCCGCGAAGGTTTGAGTTAGTAAATCTTATACAGGGTGTTCAAAAAGTCGAACTATACTTGACCTAAATTTGACCTCCGCTGACAATAAAGGTAACATGAAAAAAATGGTCAAGGACACATTTGAACGTGAAAAAAAATTAATTTGTCCTTGATATAACCTTGAAGGTCATGGTCAAGGTCAAATCCAATATGACCATTGCGTAGCCCGGGAAAAATACTAAAAGTTTTGTATTACAAATGTATTTGAACAATGGTGGACGGACAAAATCAATCCACAATCTACCCGTGCGAAGCCGGGACGGGCTGCTAGTATGTTATAAATCTAATATAATAATAATAAATATTTTATTATAGAAAAAATTTAACTTCTTTATGTCGAACTACGACGTCATATTCCCCAATTAAACTCGGACCGCAGATAATTGTAAGATGTTTACACATCCTCCGTGAGTACAACGGCACTCACACCTTTTTTTTTCACATTATTCGTGATATCCTACTCTACCTTATTCTCGTTTTTTATCAACTTCTTAATTTTAGTTTTGACGGTAGAATTAATGACGTACTGTTTTGCCCATCATAACGTATTTGTTCCGTGTAAATCAAGCCAACTTCAAGTGTAAATATCTCCGATTTGGGGTGGTCAAACTTATTTAAATTACACAGATGTTTGGATAATGCATTAAATAACATATATGTCAAATTTCAACCATTTCTTAATTCAACGATCTCGTGGAGGTAGTACCGTAATCTGCCATTTTGAACTCCAATGTACATAAAGCACCAAATAAAAACACTTATTAGCGAACAGCACGTGTGATAACAACAAATTTGTCACAGTCTGGTGCAAAAACGAGGCATCTGACATATACCTCGTTTATGTAAACAACAGTATATGTGGATATCTGCACAGTTGCTTTGTTATTGCACCAAATGTTTCGTAGTAAATAGAGGAGGTAGCTACAAAAAATTGTGCATGACCGAAACCAAGTAAGATAGATCTCTCATTTTTGACCCAGTCGACAACATTAATATACTTTACCGATTCGTGTATATAACTCCATTTGGCCAAAAAGTGCAGATACCTCGTTTTTCTGCAATGTCTTCAATTAGGAATTTTCTCTACTACTACATAGGGAATATTCCTAGCAGATTAGGCCATTTTTCCAGTTGCATTATGTGTATAAAAAGCATAATAATAAATAAGTTTTTTTTGCATATTCATTGCCATTTGTGCTTGTGGATTCTACTCTTGTCGTAATATCATTTCTGTCGGTCATCTTTGGGCTTATTCGATGAATAAAACTTTTTCTGATTTGGTTGGGGCGCGATCGCGGGACTCCCTAAACGCGAAGCCAGCGTCTTTCTCGGTAAGCTACTGTAACATAAGACGTTAACTTTGCTACAAGACGGGGGTTTACATGTCTGGTTATTTTATTAGTATTCTTCAACAAATACTCTCTCTGAGCACATACCGTTTTAAATTTTAATAATATACTGAGTAGAAAATGAAATTGTATAATAATTATGAAAGTTAATATTTTTTACCATTACAAAATTGATTATATTGCAGGATTTTGTTTGATCAAAAATAAACTGAAAATTCACAAATAGGATTTATAGGAGAAAAGCAAAGCGATGAATAATATTCTGCCTATATAGCCTTTAAGTTTATAAAATAAAAATAACTTATTTTAATAGTAGATCTTAACTTTTACTAATTGTAAGAGTAAGTTCAACTAATATATTTCAAATTAGTAAAATAGTTTCCCATTTAATACTGAAAATTAACATATTATGGCTAAATATTGCTATAATCTTTATTATTGTTCACGTTACATTTTTTCCTATCTGAATTCAGCGAATTGACAAAAAATTATAATTTTATCGTATAGGATGAAATCCTTAAAAGTTTCAATATTTGCAGAATTTATACTTTCAGTAATATTCCCGAACATTATGGTTCTTTCCCTAAGAAAGGTTGGATTTTTTTTCGATATATTAGGAAAAATTCCCAAAAGTATTTGATAATTTCAGAATTTCCTACCCTTTCGGTAATATTTCCGAGTAGTACAGTATTTTTCCCTGAAAAGTAAGGAATTTTAGAGAAATGTCAAGAAAAAGTGTTTTCCCACTTTCGTTCGGAAAAATTTCGTCCAAAAAGTTCGGGAAAATTCCCGAAATTTTTTACAGTGTATACCTCTACGTTCGCTGTGGCCAGATCGTTGCCGTTCAGCACCTCACTCTCCGAAATTGATCAAGAATTACATACTTTCACCAATTTTAATTGTTTTAATTGCCAAACAACGTAGTGAATAATTTCTAATTTTTTGTTTAGGAGTTTTAATCATATAATTCTTCAATGTAATAGTTTTTTTTATTAAAATAGTAAGAAAATTTTCGTTGCTAACTTCTATTTTGATAGTTTAAACATTTTCCTAAGAAATTGATTTTACGAGACAACTACCTTAACAAAATTTTCATCTGTCATTACCCCTAAGTATTCTATCACTTCCACTCACTGTATATTAACTCCCTGCCTGGTTACAATACTTATTTCTACTTTGAACTCCTTATGCACTCCTCTTATAACCATAAATTTCGTTTTATCTGCATTCATTTTGAGCCAATTCGCATTCAACCAGTTTTCAATGACATTAACCCTTAAATGCATAATTTTTCGTTTAACCCTTTTTGGTTCAAATTATATGGGGGGGGGGGGGGGGGCTCCACATGTGGTTCCAACCAGCGCTTACTGATACAGTAGAAACAAATTTTGAATAGGGTAAGTCCAGGATATATGAATCACCCTCTCTCCCATCTGAACCACGTAACCGATCGTGCTAGTTTTTAGTGTGAGTGTGCCCGTTAATACACAGAGAAAATCTATAGTGCGATCTTGTTGACCGCGGTTGTGCTTGTCAGAATATTTCACATTGTTTTTTCAACGTCTTGACAAAAGTGCTCGAAACTTTCGTCGTGAATTGGTTTTGGCTATATACCATCGAGCACTGAAGATTTTCCTGCTCTGTCAAATAGGCCATAGCATCATAACCTCTTAAAAGGTATGTGTGCGTTGTTGGCCATTTAGAATGTTTACATTGTGTAACAAAAATTTGCGTTATGTTTGTTTCTCACTTTCCGGGATATATGGATCAATCTTCTCGGGTAGAAATGAATCAGTCGATTTCTCAACTTGAGCTCATTGTTTACACGCTTACTGTCGAATCAAATATTTGGTAATGTGAGGGGTAATTGATAACTTACGTTATCTAGGTAGGTGTCAATTATGAGTACCGGGGACGCGGAAGGGCAAGCCCCCCCCCCCCCCCCCCCGTAAAACATATAACTCCCAAATTATTCTTAGTTGGAATGTTATGCTAAAATAAAGTGAGTCATATATTTCCCTAGTAATTCAAGTTTTTATAGTAACCTTATAAAAATTTAGGAAAATTTGTATGGAATACTGGAAATTTTATATAGATTCTAAATTCTATAAAATTTTTCACAAAATGTCATAAAACTAGCGATTTTGACGGAGTAATTTTATAAAAACTTCATGAAACATTTTTTAAATAAAATTATGGAAGTTTAAGAAAAAGATTTCTTCTAAAATTCATTTATTTTATAAGGTTTTCATAAAACCACTTTATAACAAAAGAAAACTATAAAAATTGTGCAAAATTGGGTTTATGAAATAGAAGAATTTTGATAACAAGTTTATAAATCTTATAGGCTTAAAAAGAATATTATCACTAGTGTGTAAATTAGCGAGTCATTGCGTCTCATCATTAGTAACTTCAGCTTTATACGAAATCTATATATTTTCGAAGAATCGGCAAAATTCAATGAAACATTTTTATTAATGTGTAAACAAAGTTAAACATTTGTTATAAAATTTTCGGTTTTTACAAAGTAGCCTTTTTGAGAAAAATGAACTACACAGGAAAAAGAAGCAATTACAATAGCCGATTTGTCACAAAACCCTCTAAACTTCACATTTCCAATTATAAAAACTGTGCCCAAAACATTTGAAAATACTATTCCCACTCTGTTTTTGATTAATTATGATGTTGAATAAATAACTACAATTTTTAAGCTTCTTTTACAAAGTGATCCATATATCCCTGAAACATTTCCTAATCCTCGATTTTTAAATATTTTTCTAAGTTCTTTGAAAAATGTCTGAAATACAAAATATTCAAGAACCTTTAATATGTTATCATTCTGCAGATTTGCTACAAAAATTAAAAAGGTATAATGAATTTTTCATTGCTACCAGAACCGCACAAACAGCGATTTGAAACGCAATGATCCATATATCCCGGACTTACCCTATGTGGTTCCAAGCGATCACCACTGGACCACAAAGGGTTAAGAATAAAAAAAAATTAAAAACTGGAAGATTTTACAAAACTAATACAAGGAAAAATAAAAATTATTTCATTTTGAACTTTTTTTTTTTTTTTTTTTTTTTTTTTTTTTTTTTTTTTTTTGAAAAAAGGGTATGTAGCCAAATGGCAACATCATGCATTAAGGTTGTTCAACCGTAACTGGTCACGTCGACATATTTTTTTAAAATTTTTATGGTAGATAGTTCAAAAAATTAAGTACAAAATGAGCGAAACCCGACGACGATTGACCATATCAAACTGTAGTTATAAATTTTTGAAAATAATTAAATTTTCATGTGTTTAGATAGGACTTCATCTATTTTAATTCTTTTTAAATCAACGGTTCGACATTTTTCAATGAAATGAAACATATAGTGTAGAAAAAGTATCAGTGAATACAGCAAAAAAAATGAAAGTAATTCACCATGGTTATCGAGAAATAATTAGTGAAAGTTCATTTATTTTGCTCAATGGCCGGGACGACTGATTTGAGAGCACCAACTTGGCAACAGAACACAGAGCACAGCCTAAAGGTGGGTTTTGACGCTCATGCAATTTGCGCCAATTGGCTTGTGCAAATCACTCTACACAAGTAAATCGCTGTATACATATACAACGATTTACTTGTATAAATTGGTTTGCACAAGCCAATTGGCGCAAATTGCATGAGCGTCAAAACCACCTTAAACGAGGTTAGGGAGCAGACGAAGATGTTGAATAGAACCCGAGAGAGACAGACTGCGCGCGGCTGCCACGGTCGCCACCATCCGGCGTTAGTTGTATGCGCACGTATTCACGTATCATACTTTTAGGTGTGCGTGAATAGAACGAGACTGTACCTCACCAAAACTTTTTGCTTCAACTCGGACCTTTGACTGAGCGTAACGCCAACCCAGAGCGTCCAACATTTTTACGTGTATCGTCTCGGTTGAACAACTTTAAGTACATAGTATGACATTACATTACATGTGAAATTGTTTGAAACACTTACCTATTATGTTTGTTGAGACATAATTCTACACCGCACTTCTCACACTTGGTATAGGTAAATCCTTAACAGTTATCTTAGTTGCACAAGTTATACGCTACTTTTGTGCGAAATTGGGCTGGATTCAATAATTTGCACCCTGGTTGCTTCTTAGAATGAACTCGTTTGTAAAGTAACCAGGAATTTACTAACGTCAAGTCTAAAATATGGTAGAAAATCCTTATGTACCATTTACGGCTCTTCATATATATTTTATATCTTCCCATAAAGCTATTCTCTCTCTCTCAACAGATCCACACTAGACTGATTCAAAAAAAAGCTTTTTTAATTAATTCTCTTGGTGGGCACTTAAAATGTTAGTATTTATGTAACTGAATATGCCGCCGCGGGTGCACATTCTCCCTCAATATTTAGGGGTGTCTTAATCGCTTTTTCTGATTCCCATTTGAATAACACGGTAAAATTTTGAATCATTGGTTTAGTGCTAATTCCTTCTACGGTAAAAAAATTTCCCCGTGAAAAATTAAAAAAATTGAGTTTTAGGTGTAATTGACGTAAAGAAATATTTTTAATTATTAAATAGTATATTTATTCCCTCATAATTATCATTTAATTCTATTTAATAATTAAAAATAATATTTCTTTACGTCAATTACACCTAAAACTCAAGTTTTCTAAATTTTCGCGGGGAAATTTTTTTACCGTAGAAGAGGAAATGCCGCGAGACACTACCGTGTCTCTTGAGGACTAAACCAATGATTCAACAATTTCACCGTGTTTTTCAAATGGAAATCAGAAAAAGCGATTGAGATACCCCTAAATATTGAGTGAGAATGTGCACCCGGCGGCATATTCAAAATTACATTAAATATTAACGTTTTAAGTGCCCGCCAAGAGAATTAATTTAAAAAGTTTTTTTTTGAATCAGTCTAACCCACACCTCCCATGTGTGTCTGTTGTATTTGGTAATAATATAAGGACAATCAACTTCTATGATTTTCTTTTCCTTCCGATCATATCTTTTCACGTCCGAAGTTGGATTTTTTCCTGCAAATGAGGATACTAATGTCACATATTTATTGTCCTTCTAGATAACAAATGAAACATCCACACTACCAATTGTTGCAACAAATTCATGACTTGTTCCACGATTAACATCTCTCAAAGATGATTCTGTGGACAATTTACAATTAGGTATCTACCCTATTTCTTCGTATAGTACCCAAGGAATAAATTCCCTCCTTTGCCAAATATACTATTAAAGACAATGATGTATAATAGTTATCATGATAGAGTCTGTAATTTTGCTATCGTGGAATAATTCTGGCGAAACGTAAGACCAAATTAGATGTTACTCCAAGGTCAGGTTCGTCAACTGGCACAATTTTTTGTTCTTGGCCAACATAAATTTCAAATTTAGAGGCAAATCCTGAAATGCCTGACATAACAAAGAATTTGAACTCCCATTTGTGGGGCTTCATTGACATATATTGTTTCATATAATGCCTTACTTTGGTGGAGCATATTTGCTCGTCTATACTGAGATTTTGCTCCAAGGCAACCGAAGAAAATTTATTTTTCAGAAAATCAACAAAAGGTCTAATTTTGTGAAGCCTATCGTGTCCTGGCTGATCACGTTGTATAAATGAGTAGTTATTGTTGAAGTGTATGAACCTTCTTATCATCTCGAATTTGTTGATTGGCATCACATGAGCTACTTGTGCAAATCTTAGTTCACCACTCCATATTGACCTCGTATTGGGCATATTTACCAATGAAGTATATAAATATTATTATGCCAAAATACTGCTTTATGTCATTTTTGGTAAAGGAAGGTGGTCTCTCAGTTTTGGTCTGAACAGCATATGAGGCATTCTGTCAAGACAGCCACTTTTTTTCATGAGGGCCTCAAAAAAATCTGATTTTTATTGACATAGTCATACTTGATGAAAAAACATTACCTGAATTTTTTTAGATTTTTTTTCACGCGCCGTTAATGTAATACATCGAGTTGAAAAATGAATTTTAACTTTAAAGTTTCAAGTGTACTATTAATGGCATAAACAACTTTGTATGCATGACAATTTTTGTTCTTTTTCTCAATTTAAAAAAAAATATATCAAAATTTAAAAATTACATTAAAAGGCATTTTCTTACAAAAAAGTGAAAAAAACATCAGAAAATATTCATTTCGCTAATGCGACAGTCGATTTTTCTTAATAAAAATTCAATACATTTGAAATCAATAAAAACTGTATAGAAAAAAATTTGGTAGTGGGAGGGCCATTTCTTCATGAAGAAAAAAAATCTTTAAGATTTTTCTTAAAAATTTTTTTAAAAATCAGAAAATGTTCTTTATCCTTCTATACATCTATGCATATTTTTCAAAAAAAAATATATCAAAATTTTTAAGTGTAACAGGCATTTTCTTACAAAAAAATGAAAAAAACGCCAGAAAATATTTATTTCAGTATATTTGAAATCAATAAAAACTGTGTAGAAAAAAATTTGGTAGTGGGAGGGCCATTCCTTCATGAAGAAAAAAAATCTTTTTGAGTTTTTTCTCTTGAAAATTTTTTTTTTAATCAGAAATTGTTCTATACATAGATGCATAGAAGGATAAAGTTCCAGCCTACACATACACATGTAATTGCAGTGCCGAGTTCACTAGTTGATAAACAAGCCTGATTAGAATAGAACGCTTATAAGCGACAGCGGCACCCGCCCGACTCATTCGCTAACGCTTATAAGCGTTCTATTCCATTCAGGCTTCTAAAGAAAAATTCTGATAAATTAACTAAAAATGATATTGTGCATAAATGATTAATAAATAAATAAATATACATTATATAATATGAATTAACACGTTCACGCCGGCGCGGTACTTAGCGCTTAGTGTTAAAGGTTTTTCAGTTTTTTTACTGTGTTCCACCAAATTAAACTATTTGACAATTGTTTTACATAATAGCTGACTAATAGATGATTCGATGTGATTTTTTTAGTTGGTATATCTCCAGCGATTGTTATAAATTTTTCATTGCAAAAAATATTTTTTAAAATTAACACCTTTAAACAGTGTTTTTATGCCGTCGAACAAATATATGATATACTACTCACGAAGACCTACAATTTAGTTTTTGAACAGCTTTAATATCTTTTATAGTTCCAGAGAAAAAAAATAGACTCTTTAATTGTTGTTTACCCCCTATTTCCCTTTTACGTGAAGTTAGCGATTTGAAATTTGTTGTGGAGGTATTTTGGATAAAAAGGAATAGATAAAAGGTTAAACAAAGTTAATTGGTGCCGGGGCATTTTTCATATGGAAATACGGCAAGACTCTTTCACTTCAGTCTGGTTGGAATCCTGGGTTGAAAAGTTTCATTGCTGACAAATTCCAACCCTGATTAATTATCCTACTCCTCAGGAACAATGATCATGCTTCTCACCTATATTTCCAATAAATTCGACAAATTATAATTTATATGGCCCACATTCTCGTATGTAGGCGATATGCTGTGCTATAGGCTAAATTATACACTATTGGTACCAGTTAGGGCTTAGGGATTTTTTACAAAAATGATTGCCGGATACTGTAAAAATCGTTAGAACCAATCATACAGCATCCTGAATTCGGTAACCAAAAGCGTATAGTTTAACCTTCCGGCGCGCGCGCGGGCACGTATTTTTCCATAACGAGAGCTGGCGCATATGTGTACTAAGTACACGGTAGAAAATTTAAAGTTATTAGGTAGGTACTTTATTGTCAAGTAATCATGATTTAATGAATGATTATGTAATACCATATAAAATTATATTGTATATTTATTTTTTATTTCAATACAAAAAATACAATTTAAAGTTGCATGCTGGTAACAGTGCAAATTGTACTGAATTATTCCATAAATAATGAATTATTAATTATCATAATCGCTACTGTTTTGAAAAAGAAAGTATCAAATTATTTTTTAAAATTTAATGATATATATAAACCGGCCTTTACGCAATGCAACACTGAGATATCTCGGCAAAAATATTTAAATTAAATATTTATTTAAATATTTTTGCCGAGATATCAGTGTTGCATTGTATAAAGGCCGGTTTTAGCTTACGTTTGACATAGCTCGAAATAGGCTTTCGGGTTTATCTCACTAGTCACAGTACTGTTGCTTTCAGGTATCGAGATATATTATATGTATAACTTACAATTAGTCAACTTTCACCACAAAGAGTCGATGGCGCAATAGGTAGAATGCGAAAGCATTCCCAGTCTCGAAGCACCTCCTAGAGAGCGCAGGTTCGAGTCCTGGCCGGGTAGGGTTTGAGAAAAAAACCGACACTAGTAGGCGGATAAGGCAGGCGGGAAATCCTACTTTATCGCCCCCTTTTTGCAAAATTCTACTTTTTCCACCGTGCTTACACTGCGTGACTGCAGTGTGACTTCACGGTGGACATCCAGATAGACACTCCAGTGCATGCACTCGAATGCACCGCGTGAAAGTAATGTGCAGTCACGGTGGCGCCATTTTGCTATCGGGGTACAGAATCGTAAATTTTTGAATAATGGTAAGTAATTTTTAGAACTTAAAATTTAAGTGTTACTACACGAGTAGGTTAGGAGATTTTCATGAAGTATTTGACAGTCCGGTTTTTAAACTTTTGAGGAATTTCATCGAAGAATGATTATTTTTTATCACCTACAAATTATCCACCATTTATTCACAAATTCACGATTTCGAGATTAGGCGCTTCGATCTCCCGAATTGACAGCTGTCGGGAACAAAGACTCGACCATCGGCAAACACTGCCGAAATCAAATTTCAAGGTATCGGCCATAGGTATGACTTTGATCGGTTTGCCCGCGGACATACGGCAGTTATTTATGGAAATCCTTTCACGAACGAATTGATCTGGGGAAAATATAAATATTATCGAAACATTAATTATAAAATCATTTCAAAATATCACGAGAATAAATCAAAAGTAACGTTTTTATAATTAATTGACTCGTATTGGTATGAAATGTGAGACTTTAATTTTGTGGTAATAAAAAGCTATTCTCCTACATGTAGGTATGTACATATTCTCATAAATAAATTCCGAAAAGTAGTGAAATCTTGTCACAAAAACAGATTCTCTGTAAAAAAAAGGCGGCATGTTCATTCAGTGCCAAAAAAATTGATACATAAAATACTCTCCAAAAAAGATTAGAAATCAATTAAGATCGCCATGTTCAAGATTTATATATAAAAAATAAAAGGCATCATTTGAAAGGAAAATTATTGTAAATCAAGTTACTCAAAAATTCGACAAAAAATTTATTAAAAAATTTTCATAAAAATACGTTTTTTTTCTTCAAAATAAAACATTCACAGATAGAAAATTATATTCGATGTCTATACACTTATGATTTTAAATAAATTCATACACTTAAATGACAGCACCAGTATAATAGTGGAAGAAATATGAAAACTTAAACGCGGCAAGTTCTTTTTTATGAAAAATTTTTTATACATTTTTCTCGTCGAATTTTTGACTAACTTGATTTACAATAATTTTCCTTTCAAATGATGCCTTTTATTTTTTATATATAAATCTTGAACATGGCGATCTTAATTGATTTCTAATCTTTTTTGGAGAGTATTTTAGGTATCAATTTTTTTGCCACTGAATGAACATGCCGCCTTTTTTACAGGGAATCTGTTTTTGTGATAATAACTTACATGTGAGGCTATGTACGGGAATCGTTGATGCACTGAATTGAAGATTAGTGTATTTATGGCACGTATCTGAGAGCGATAAATATTTTGTGGTGCCATTTATGAGCAGTAGCCGAAATAAAGAACCTGGAGTAGTTTTTTTTATCCTGCACGCGTCTTCCAGGGTTAATTAGTTCTAGTGTATGGGAGAGGTTAAATCATGGCTGGAGTTTGTCGGCAGTTAAGAGTTTCAATCCAGGTAGATAAGCCTGATTTCAATCAAATTTTATTCCAGTCTGATTGAGATTAGGCGTACTTACCTCGATTGAAAAGTCTCATCGCCGATTGATTTCAGCCCTGACTAATCACTTCTATCCCTCAGGACTAATTATTATGATCGCGTTTCTCGCATAAAGATTCGGATTTGGATCTGCAACATAGCAAATATAGTATATTCAATGGGGTTTTAGAACATGAAAACTTGTTTTTTTTTTTGAAAAATAATTTATGTCTAAATTGACAATTCTGTAAGAGGATTTTAGATCATTATTTCCATAGTTATTAACGAATTAATAACAGTGAATTCAAACGGAATATAAAAAGGAAATGACGCAGGGTGTGCTCATCAATGCCGTAAACAAATATTTTCTTACCTTCGAGTAATGGAAATTTTTGTTACTTATATCAGAATCACAATTTTTATAAAGAACGTAGAATATTGATAAATAACTATGTGTGTAACGTGCATTTTAATCGATAAAAGATCGTGTAGATATAAAGAAATATGGTTTTAAGTTGTATACATGACTGAGGGAGCCCGTTCATCATTTTAAATGGTACAGTCCTGAATTCAGCAAATGGCTTGAGCGTATGCTTAGTCCAGTAAAAATCCTTCTGAAATCGATGTTTCGAGCCTCAAAGCTGAAAATTTGGTCAAAGATCCATTTTGGGTAGTTGAAAACAGGGGTGAAGTTTAAAAAGTTCTATATCCCCGAGGATTTTTGAAAAACAATAAAAACTACCCAAAAAATGGGCTCTACGAAAATAATTCGAAAACTAAGCGAGATATCGAAAAAAGTGTCAAATAAAAGTTGTAGAGCTTAAAATTCTCTATAAAAAAGGTTTATACAGTTTACCCCCACTCCTCACGGTTTACCCTTTAGAGCCGCGCGAACATTGGAAGTAGAAAAAAAATCATGAAACCTCGAAAATTTAACATTTTTGACTGCTTTTTATTTTAAATCGCTTAAGAAATTCTCTACTTTTTAAATAAAATGATGTTTTTTTTTCTCTCAATTGTTTAAAAACTGCCAAGTAAAATCAACGATATCTCTCGATATATTGAATGATTTTTTCTTCTTTGTGTTCCATGATTTTGTTAGTTAAATTCCCTGCACATTACACTCCGGTTATTCTTCTGTAATTGTCGTAAGTTTTTAAATAACTCCGTTTGGAAAATTGCTTTACAAACCTTGGTGCGTCCGGAGAACCACTGGTGGCCTGCTCCTTCCCCCCCCATGGTGATGGGACCTGAGCCCGCTACCTTTCTGGGTCTCGTTCTCCTCCGTTTAAACTTTCCTAACCTCGGCCGCTTCGCACAGCAAAATATATGTTATGCACCATCATGTAGCTATATTATAAACAAAGTATTGGATTGTTTCGCCCATAAAGAAAGTAAATAGAAAGTTTTTCAATAATTTGTATTTTGCATACTAAAAATAACACCACCGCCGTTTTTTTATATAGATTCAAGTATCTGTGATTAAACTATGACATATAATTTTTACGAGATGATTGGTGTGGTAGAACAAGTCAAAATAAATTAATGAAAATGAAACAACTTTGCTTTCGCCGTTTTTCTAACGTAAGAGATAGCGGAAAACGGTGGAAGCAAAGTTGTACACCTATTAATTCGAATTTTTACTTTACAAAAAAATAATAGTATTTATTTACAATGACTTATTACTAATGAGAATACAATTTACTGCACGTGATATATGTACATATAAATCGAAATTAAATCACATTAAAGGTATTATTTTATGAACTGACACAGAATCTTCGTTTTAATCTTCATCGCTTTCGTGATTTATTGTGGGTAGAATATAACTATATGACTGTAGTAATAACTTTAAAGTATATGGTATTACACGTTTTCACATAGAGCACTGATACAGTTAACTTTTAACAACGCAATATACACACACACATATATATATATATATATATATATATATATATACACACACATATATACAAACATACATACAAAACTCTACAGTTAAAATCTCTATATTATAATAATATGCATATTTTTGTGTAATATGTATATCTTCTTTCTTGGAGGAGGAGGAGGAGGAGGAGGAGATGGCTTCTTCGGATCCGTTCTGTAATTAACCTTGATTAAGCCTAGATGTTATCCAGAAAAGACATTAACCCATTTGCACATCATGCGCCTACCTAGCGTGCCGTACTCAGGTAGGTATCAAGAACGGCTAATTGACCCCTAACCCCTATCACCGCGGAGGGTTGATTGCACGTGCAGGAAACGAACCAGTAATGCTGATGGGGTATCATCGATACAACCCCATTGCTCCATAATATTTAAATATTTAAATATATGTTCAATTTTATAAAAAATGCCTTTCTATTCTTGTTTTGTTTTATTCTAATTGTGCCATATTCTTGACGCCATGAACCCTGATTAACTGGAGGAGGAATGACGTCGGGCTAACGCGAAGTGCGGGCTTGCGGAATATTCCGCGTTCGGTGATAGCAGACAGTCGCGGTTCGCGGAATACTCCGCGCTTTGATATACATAAATGAGTTAAACACCCAAATAAAGTGACTGGCTGGAGGTAATTAACATTTCCGAGAAAGTGGACAAATTTGAGTGGACAAGCGGACGTCTACATATCGGTTCATGCCGTTCATAATCATCGCAATCTAAATAATGCGCTAATCTAAGCTAATCTCACCATCGGTCGCAGTGGCCAGGCGAGCGATATACGTACACATTTCGGCGAACCTTTCCCGGAATTATTAATTATCGTAAATTCGATCATCGTAATGGATATTATGGAAGGCGACTCATTACGATCCATCTGGTAATTACTTTCCGAGAAAGGTGCACAGTTAGGACCTTTCATACACTAGAATATATACCGTATGTCTGACAGCAAGCGCAACAGGAGCTGTGACCTGAAAATTTGACTTCGTCAGTGTTTGGAGGATGCTCGAGTCACTCATAAACGCTGTTCGCACAGCGTAAGGGCGAAAAGTGTAAAAATGTCTGATTTCTCGATAGCTGTCAATTATTTCTTATTTGTGAGTGACTTGAGCACCCTCCAATCACTGCCGAAGTCAAATTTTAGGTTACAGCTCCTGTTGCGCTTGCTGTCAGACATACGGTAGATATAGCGGACGTCTATATCAGTTTTTATTGTTCATTATCATCGCGATCTAAATAAAGCACTTACGATTAAGGTCTTAAGATTAACCCTTAACCCTTACAAGGACGGTGGCATATTGAATATGCCACC
The DNA here is from genome assembly GCA_963678675.1 of Xiphydria camelus. Lineage (NCBI taxonomy): Eukaryota > Metazoa > Arthropoda > Insecta > Hymenoptera > Xiphydriidae > Xiphydria > Xiphydria camelus. The sequence goes on along the minus strand of OY783192.1, from coordinate 19,425,428 downwards.
TAGATTATCATCATAATTCTTTGAATATGATGATGATTACTTTATTTGACTGACCTTATTTCCATAAACATAGTTGTCCTTCAGGTTTTTGGGGTCCTTGATTTCAAATTTGCTATCAGATTTTCAAACTTCAAAATGGCGGATCCAACATGGCGGACCAAATTTGTAAAATTGACTCCGATCATGGTGAAAATTGGCATACATGGGTTTTTGGGGTCGCTGATTTCGAATTTGCTATTAGATTTTTAAAAGTCAAGATAGCGGATCCAATATAGCGGACAAAAGTACCGAAGTTGACTCTGATCTTGGTAAAAGTTGGTACACATGGGTATCTCGTGATGCTTTACATAAATGTGTTATTATATTTTTAAAATTCAAAGTAGCGAACTCAATATTACAGTCGAAATTATCAAAATTGACTCTAATCATGGTGAAATTCGATCCACATTGGTTTTTGGGGTCCTTGATTCCTAATTCGTTGTTAGTATTGAAAATTGAGACAGCGAATTCTGTTCGGTCTCGCGAACGTTTAAACTACACAGGCGACCTTTTCGAAAGTAAAAAGGTGCCGTTTAAACGAAGCAATGTGCGAGGGATGTATGACCACCCCGTAGGCATTGGAGGGGTCATAAATTCGGAAGCTTCTCGAAGTCCGACCGCTCCATTTCGGAGACGGGCCAGTCCTTCTTTCGGGACCGAGTTGGATGCCGTTCGACACGTGGTCAGCATCCGGGCCTACAGCGAACTGTTCGTTGTTCCCTTTCGGGACACGGGGTGTCGGACCCGTGAGAGAAGGCTTCGAAAATCTTTCAGCGAAACCCGAAGAGAGTTTAGGCTAAGGCAGTTCCGTTACAGATTTCACCGAGACACGACGCTCCGTCCTGATCTCCACTTCAAACAAACTATCCGTTTAAATTTAATGTTATCCTTTGTCTGTGCAAGTTTTTTCAATTTTGTAAATTTAGTATCATCAACATATCTCGTTTATTTTTTTTGTCCTTTTTCAATATATAAAATTTCAGTGGGTTAATGTTCGTCAGTCACCTCTTTAACCCTTTAACACTCCTGTCTTTGGGTCACTCGTCATTGACAGACGTTCGGGAGATATCGTTGGCGTACCGAATAACAAGGTATACCTGAGATTTACGACCTCAGGGAAGGGTCAGATTTACGCACTGACCATCGCGTCACTACCCCGAACAAATTCCGATGATTGGAACGCCTAATTCGGTCCTTATGAGTGGTAACTCAGAAAACAGTTCTTTGGGTCCAAAAACCTTTGTATACCAATTTTCACCATGATCGGAGTCAGTTTTACAAATTTGGTCCGCCATATTGGATCCACCATTTGGAATTTTGAAAATCAGATAGCAAATTTGAAATCAGCGACCCCAAAAACCTGAAGAGCAACTATGTTTATGAAAATAAGGATATCAAGAAAATGTGTGCTTCAAAGGGTTAACCACCGTAGTGCAGTCTCGGTGACCGCAATGGAACGGTGAAATCGTAACAGTATAAAATCCCGGAATAATTCACCATTGCGACCGATGGCGGGATTAACTCTACATTAATGCTTTACATAGATCGCGATAATTATAATAATGAACAATAAGAACCGATATAGACGTTCGCTTAACGCGCGACGGAACACCTGGCTTATCAGGGATAAAAAGTCGCTACCTCCACCCTCTTGCAATTACTGTTACATTTGTATCGACTCACATTCTATCGACACATGCGAGCGCGCAAATGGCAAAAGAACGGTCGGTTGTTGTTCCCATATAGCTTCAATTATTTATTATTTTTTTCATTTGCGCGATATCAAACAAAGCTTATTAAACCTGCGAAAATATTAAGGAAACTATTTCACAAAGAACATATTCAATCCACAATAAACCACGAAAGCGATGAAGATTAAAACGAAGATTCTGTGTCAGTTCATAAAATAATACCTTTAATGTGATTTAATTTCGATTTATATGTACATATATCACGTGCAGTAAATTGTATTCTCATTAGTAATAAGTCATTGTAAATAAATACTATTATTTTTTTGTAAAGTAAAAATTCGAATTAATAGGTGTACAACTTTGCTTCCACCGTTTTCCGCTATCTCTTACGTTAGAAAAACGGCGAAAGCAAAGTTGTTTCATTTTCATTAATTTATTTTGACTTGTTCTACCACACCAATCATCTCGTAAAAATTATATGTCATAGTTTAATCACAGATACTTGAATCTATATAAAAAAACGGCGGTGGTGTTATTTTTAGTATGCAAAATACAAATTATTGAAAAACTTTCTATTTACTTTCTTTATGGGCGAAACAATCCAATACTTTGTTTATAATATAGCTACATGATGGTGCATAACATATATTTTGCTGTGCGAAGCGGCCGAGGTTAGGAAAGTTTAAACGGAGGAGAACGAGACCCAGAAAGATAGCGGGCTCAGGTCCCATCACCATGGGGGGGAAGGAGCAGGCCACCAGTGGTTCTCCGGACGCACCAAGGTTTGTAAAGCAATTTTCCAAACGGAGTTATTTAAAAACTTACGACAATTACAGAAGAATAACCGGAGTGTAATGTGCAGGGAATTTAACTAACTAAATTATGGAACACAAAGAAGGAAAAATCATTCAATATATCGAGAGATATCGTTGATTTTACTTGGCAGTTTTTAAACAATTGAGGGAAAAAAAACATCATTTTATTTAAAAAGTAGAGAATTTCTTAAGCAATTTAAAACAAAAAGCATTCAAAAATGTTAAATTTTCGAGGCTTCATGATTTTTTTTCTACTTCCAATGTTCGCGCGGCTCTAGAGGGTAAACCGTGAGGAGTGGGGGTAAACTGTATAAACCTTTTTTATAGAGAATTTTAAGCTCTACAATTTTTATTTGACACTTTTTTCGATATCTCGCTTAGTTTTCGAGTTATTTTCGTAGATCCCATTTTTTGGGTAGTTTTTATTGTTTTTCAAAAATCCTCGGGGATATAGAACTTTTTAAACTTCACCCCTGTTTTCAACTACCAAAAATGGACCTTTGACCAAATTTTCAGCTTTGAGGCTCGAAACATCGATTTCAGAAGGATTTTTACTGGACTATGCTGTCTACTTTCGATTAGGGCGCTACAGCAAGATTTTACGTTTCAACCATATGAAGGAAAGCTGTGACGTATCATGTGTTCGACCAATCGTAGTGCATCTATAGCCGCGTTTGAAATTCAGCACTTTTAATTTCATTTTGACGTTAAATAACATAATTGAAAATTGAAAGAGCAATTTTTTACTGAATATTTAATAACATAGAATGTATTTATATGATTAATTAAACAAAAATTTCCAGATGTTCCAATCCCATTTTGTAGAAGTACAGACGATGAGCGTCACTGTGGATTGGCCATGGTGGGTAGGAGAGGTTAAACAGGATAGGCAATTGCCAATGGCGAAACTCTTAAACTGAGGAAGATGCTCCTGATTTTTACCAGAACTAAAGTGAAATTTGGTAAGAATAAAGCGTACCTACCTACCTGATTGAAGAGTTCCATCACTGACAGACTCCAGTCTTGCTTATCTTCTATTCGCTATGGCCAATCAATGATGGCGCTATAGTTTCACAAAATCATATACGTCATATTTGCTATGTTGCAGATTCATTTCCGGATCCTATATACTTCCTAAAAGTTTGATTCTTATGGCCCGTATCCTCGATGTCTAATTTAAGTGTACATTTAGCGATGCGTAGCATCACAAATGTCTGTGCTAAATAGTTTTGAAAACAAATAAAAAGTTTAATAAAAATGAAAATTATCACGAAAATATTTGGTAAGCCCCAATAAGTAACTCGCGTCCATGCCTGAAATAATTAATAAATGTGTATTAATTTGATTAGTACGCTCTACGTATGTGAACACTTTTTAATCTTGAGTAGGTACCTATGGGTTATTCCATATCATATTTACAACTGAAAAATAGAATCGCCCCGATTATTTTTACATACATCCCCGTATACATGCATCGGTATTAATATTTCGAATTGTTCATTTGTAATAGATGTTTAAACATAATAAATATGTGCAGCCGTCGTTTTTCAAATTTTCTTATTTTTCATACTCGTATATTATCACTGTATAATATTATCCCATCCCATTATATAAAACTTTGGAATTGTAATCATTCGATAGAATTACAAGATAAACGCATCGAAACCTTTAGTCCGGTCAAGTTAGCCTAAAAAATAGGGGTACCCTTGCATAAATTCCCAAGAAGCTGAAAATTTACATGAACGTTAGGGATACCATTACCTATAATGAAATTGTGAAAAGTCTCCATCGATCCCGTGTGTGCAAAAAATGTTATGCAAGGTCAAAGTTCGCAAAAATGGGTTTTTTGGATTTGTTAGCGAAACGGTTAATGTGTTTCATGATAAAAATAGTTCCGACAAAAATTGTAGATCATGCAATTCTCTATAAAAATTGTTCTTACACTTTTTTCCTAAGATTCACCATTTCTCAGAAAAAGCCATTCTAAAGTTGTATTCTCCATAATATGTGTGACTACGCTGCCTATGGACATCATTGGACGTAGAATATAAGTAAAACTATTAGTCTGCGTGACTAATACATTAATATTGAATGATAATTCTAAAGGCGCGTCCTCACTGTGTCGACATTGTCGAATGTCGACTCAGTGAGGATGCGCCTTTAGAATTATCATTCAATATTAAGTATTAGTCACGCAGACTAATATTGGGTTGGTGCATAATTATTGCGGCTTTTTTGGCGGCTTCTTTTTCTTTAAAAATTGGCATTTTGTTTATTTATTATTATTTTTTTTCATTAAAATAATCTCTATTTAATAAATTAAATTCGTATCGAAAATCATGTCCATATTCGTCATATTATGCTCTACCACTTCGAGAAAGATGGAAGGCGGCACAGTCATTTCGCGATCTCAACGAACTTTTCGGCGAGGGAACAATCAGCAAAAGCCAAGTTGAAAGATGGTTCAAAAAGTTCAAATCGGGCGATACAAACATTACAAATGAAGAAGGAAGAGGTCGACCATCTAATTTCAACGACCAGGCACTTTTGGCAGCCGTGGAAGGAGACGAAAGCTTGACAATACGAATGCTGGCCGACGACTTTGATGTGGACCATTCGACCATTGTTCGTCGTCTCAAAAAGCTCGGAAAAGTATGGAAATTGGCTCTATGGATTCCCCGCGAACTCTCCGACCACAACAAAGCCGAACGTGTACGAATTTTCACTGATTTGCTGCAGCGAAATGAGCAAGCACCCTTCCTGAAGAATCTCGTCACTGAAGATGAATCGTGGCTTCTTTTCAAAAACTTCGTCTTCTTCCACGGCTGCCAAAAGTGCCTGGTCGTCGAAATCGGATGGTTGACCTCTTCCTTCGTCATCTGTAAGGTTTGTATCGCCCGATTTGAACTTTTTGAACTATCTTTCAATTTTGCTTTTGCTGATTGTTCCCTCGCCGAAAAGTTCGTTGAGGTCGCGAAATGACTATGCCGCCTTCCATTCTTTCTCGAAGTGGTAGAGATGTGAGTGCATCGGTATCCGTCCGTGTAAGATTTTTGTTTAACGGGAAATGTAATATTTAATTACCATGGCCAAATATAGAAAGAAGAGTAAATATAATACAATGATGGGCTCTTTTTCATCACTAAAAAAATTTAAAAATTTGAAAAGGGATTCATAATAATTAAATAATAAAATTTTTAAGTGAAGGGTCAAAAGGGTCAGTATTCGACCGTCTGTTTTCGCTCTGCGCCGGTATCGAATAACGTAATTTTATAATAATAAAATGTCTTTTTCAGCACTTCCAATAATTTTATTTTATATTAAAATATATTATTCATCAATTTAAACATATTTTAATACGTCTATTACTTACATTTTGTCGTATCCATCTGAACTACTGATTTCCAATCCTAACCTACTCTTCTAACGAAATACATTCAAAGCATGATGTTAGCGCCACGCATCGAAACAAATTAATAAATTTTAAACATTTAAAAATGTTAAATATTAAATATTTCCACAACCGACCTTCGGTGGACGGATACCCATACACGGTCGGATACCGGTGCACTCACGATATGACGAATATGGACATGATTTTCGACACGTATTTTATTAACTAAATAGAGAAGATTATTTTAATGAAAAAAAATAAACAAAATGCCAATTTTTAAAGAAAAAGCCGCCAAAAAAGCCGCAATAATTATGCACCAACCCAATAGTTTTACTTATATTATACGTCCAATGATGTACATAGGCAGCGCAGTCATACATATTATGGAGAATACAACTTTAGAATGGCTTTTTCTCAGAAATGGTGAATCTTAGGGAAAAAATGTAATAACAATTTTTGTAGAGAATTGCATGATCTACAATTTTTAGCTGAACTATTTTTATCATAAAACTAACCGTTTCGCTAATAAATCCAAGAAACCCATTTTTGCGAACTTTGACCTTGCATAACGTTTTTTGCACACATGGGATCGATGGAGACTTTTCACAATTTTATTATAATGGTATCCCTAACGTTCGTGTAAATTTTCAGCTTCTTGGTAATTTATGCAAGGGTGAATGTCTATTTTGACCGGACTACTTTTCAAGCGGGCATGGCGTCGCGCAGCCTGAGTGGACGGCGTGCTATGACGCGCTCGGGGCCGGAGAGACTGTATAATCATTTGTATCTCGAAAACTTATGAACTTTCCACTTTGAAAATTTACGAGTTATTCTAGGTGCCATGACAAATATTTGAGTAATCAAAAAGACCATTAAAAGAGACCCATTTTTTGTAAATAGGGTTTGTTCTTAACAATTGCGCATGTGTTGTATACAACATTGATGTAATTTATTTATTCATAAGAATATATAAAGTGACTCATCACGAACTTCCTCTACAAATTTCATAAATTTCTATTAATTCGTTTACGAACTAGATAATTACAAAAAAAAATTAGATTTTTCACCATTCAAAAATGTTGAAATATTCGTAACTTGCAAATTTTGCGTTACATGTGAAAATAAAAAAATACGGGTCAATTAATTTTGTATTCGATACATTAAAAAAATAATCGGGGCGGTTCTATTTTTCAGTTGTAAATATGATATGGAATGACCCCTATATTGAAAATCGCCGAATATTTTCTTTTTTAAATTTTATTTTTTATTAAACTTTCAAAGTATTTCCATTCGAAATTAATATTTTATTTAAAATTTCAGTATTTAATGATATTATTTTTTGTATTTGGTAGAATAAATAATTTATTTCACGAATTTTGTTGTTTCAAAGATACCAACTAACTTTTTCTTGTTAAAAGTAATAAGTAATGGACGCAATAGTATTTGACGGAGTTTTTTTTACACCGAAGGTATTTTTTGGAGTGATTTCACATCTTTTTGTAATATTAGAATTTCACCCGTTATAAGGCAAAAACACGATTTATAACAATTGGATATTTATAATACTGGACGTAGAACCCATCCTTGAAGTTTGTCGCAATATTAAAGAATCACCCGGTATATGATGTTAACCTTTAGAGTCCGGGAAAATTTCGGTTAAAATCGACTTTTTTTTAGACGTGAAATTTATAAATAAAATCAATAAATTTCCTATTTGGAGGCCCCGACCTGACTGCTGGTCGATTTATCGACCACCCCCGGACTCTAAAGGTTAAACAATAAAGCAACAAATTCAAATTTTCGTAGGTTAGGCAAGTATGGCACTGAGCCACTCACACCTTTGGCACTGATATATTGCTGCATATTATATGATTTTTAGCAATAAAGCGCCAAATTCATATTTTCGTGGGTTAGGCAAGGATGGCACTGAGCCACTCATATATCAGAATGAACGAAATTGGCGAGGTACACCTGAGACGGTTTCCTTGTTGGTGAAAAAAAATCGTAGAATAATTCGCAGTGAAAAAAAATCGTAGAATAATTCGCAAAGAAGTAAATTAAAGCAGAAGAACTATGCTTTACAACGCAGCGAACGAAACTTAACTACGTTTTTTTTCACTCCATGTACGTTGCCAAAGTTGAAGAAAAATTGTTTCATTTGTCGGGTGTCGCTTTTCAATTACATAACTTTGAAATTAATAAAGATTTCGGAAATCTGAAAAAATATTCTGGAAGCTGAAACTTCAACATTCAAAATGCTTTGACGGTGATTAAAATTGTATCATCTTTAACAAAGTTACAGCCAGTTGAAAATGACATTTTTTCGCAGAATATAAGTGATCGTTTGTTTTGCGGAGTGTAGAACACGATAAATAGCTATTTAACTTTTAACTTTAGTTAAGATAACTTCTAAGAAAAGCTTGAAGTAGACTTATATAATTCCATTCACCTCCTAAATTCTTTCAATTCGGTTTTAGGGCGCGGCAGAAGCACTTCTTTTAGAGGAAAACGAGGAGGAAGAAGAAGAGGATGGGGAGCCCCGCAGCTGGAGACGATAGCAGTGTCGGCATTATGTGTGACGAGAATTTCACAGCAGCACTGTCTGGATAAGACAGTGCACATACGCTACTTGCGCTATCATTGCACCGACGATTGGTACACTCGACGCCTCAGTTTTGAGAAATAATCAGACAGCGAGCTCACCAACTGTTACTATGAGTGTTATACTATTTGTTATATTGAATATACTATGCGCGCTATAACAGTATGAAATAATACTGTGTCAAAATGCGCAATACAAATAGACACACCACTATGCAAGTTTTCAAACAAAAACTAACTAAAATTATCCCATTATTTGTAGAATAAAATCGCTATGTTTTGTATGGGAAATGTCAATTTTCATTCCGACTCTTAAACCCTTTGATTTTTTAATATATGCACTTTTAAGTCCCTCAGAGTTCCTCGATAAATCCCATATTAGAAACAAGGAATTTCACGGAAGAAAATCGTCGCTCTATATAGGTAATGATAGCATTCTCACTGGACAAAATTCATTCTTTCAATGTTAAAGGATCGTGATTTAATATTTAAAATAAGGTCTTATATATGTATACAAGTTGTATTATTAAAGTAATTCTAGTCATGATTGCGCAATAAGAATCGTTTTATAGAAATTGGCCATGAAATGTTATAAATTGACGGACAAAGAGATGCTGCCTTCCTAATGGAAGATCCGTGAGACTATTTTCAAGACTATTCATCAACAATGTAAACGAGGGCCCCGAATATTTTCTCGGAATATTTTATAATCACGTACATAAATATGTTAGAATGTTGTTTTAGTGTTGTTTACGAGTTACTATTTAAGATCTACGAGGAATAATAGTTTCGTATGATTTTATATTTTCCAAACCTATTAGTGTGCCCTGGATTATATTCGCAACTAATAAGATACTGAGTGATAACAGGGAATCTTTGGTCAGATTTGGTACGAAACGAAAGACAAACGCAAATAGAGATTCGAAATCAAACGAGAAGCGACACGATATCAGATCAGGGGCCAGAGGGTCCAGTCTCCTTTCTATGTTACTTCGCCTCCGAGTCGATGGAATATCTGGCCTCCCTGAACCTCACGTACCTCATCCAGGCAATTCTTCCATCCTGGCTGCATCGATAACGCTGGCTCTACAACTCTATGAAAGACGAGCACACATATGAGACAATAAAGAAACTTATTCATATATCTGCCTCCTGCAAATAATTTCATTAAATTAGCTATTAATACTCACCCTTCTTTGCAGGAAGCTCGATAATCCTTATTTCCTGCTCGTAGGTCCTTATTCCAAAGATCTTGCCCCGAATGTTTTAATTAATAATGTGCATTAACGTTAAATGCTGACAGCTTCTTAATTAAAAAATCACGCGCGAATCGAACTGATAGCTCGCGACGTCATCCGCCAACATCGCGGATGATCTCGCATGCGCAGTGACGCTACCACGCTGACTCCATTGCAGCCCCCTGCAACTCATACGTATTCCCATTAGATATCTTCGACCACGCTTTGTCGCCAGTCGTACTAATCCGCTACGTGGCGCCCTATCGCTGGCCCTGTGTTGGCTGCTGCTGGCTGCTGGCTGTTGGCTGCGCTGGCTCATATAAAATTCGTTCGAACATTTACTGGACTATCTCTATTACTTCATAAAATTCCTTATCCCTACATATTTATTACAAAATGGAATAATGCTTCATTGCACTCAAGCCCCTTCATTCACACCTCATTCGCCCGCTTTCAGCCGGGCCTGCCGGACCAGCGACAGTGCGCCACCACGCGGTTGGCGACAACGGTTTGGCCATGCGAAACGCAGAGTTGCAGGGGGCTGCTCCATTGGATGCCACTAGATAGGGGGGTGCTCAACCGGACACAGGGGTGCTCATGCAAAACTCGCAGTTTTGATATGTCCTCTTTGATCGCGAATATGCGGTATGTTGTTAATAATCGTATACGAAGTTAACCCGTAGTGGTCACACTGGGTCCAGTGGACCCCAGGCTAACTTTGCGTCTACGTACCTTCGAAAAGACAGTTTAGAATGGAACACTTATGACGCCACCAGTGGTTGTTTGAAGGTACTACAATAAGTTTAAAGGGTTTTCGAAAGTCAGCGTAACGTCATTGCGTCTATAAACAACGATTTGTACGGACGTTTTTCTTTCTGGGGTCCAGCAGACCCAGTGTGATCATAGTGTCCAAATCGGAAAAAATCGTGCTCAAAAAAAATTTTTTTTTCATTAAAGTTATTGACAACGTAAGTATTAGTGCATATACTGTCATTTTTTTTCTTTTTTGCTGCAATCGGAAGAATTTATGCGCTGATTGCGCTGGGCAAAAGTAGTTTTTCAGTTCCTATAAATTTGTTTTATTTTTCTTAATGTAATTATTAATAAAATATACATTTTTTCTCATAAAAGCAGTTTTTTCACTTTATTTTACACGTTCAAAACCGACCTATTTCATTTTACGAGTTTCATGAAAATTAATATCTTCAAACTGTAAAATAAATATACTTTTTTCAAAGGTCGTTATAATACTGTTTTTTTCTTAAAAGTATCTATTTTGAGAGTAAAACGCAGGAAGTTGTTTTGCTCTATCTCAGAAATTGAAATTTTTATGAATACTGTTGTGAAAAAGGTCAAATTTCCCGACAAATTTTTTTCTCGCGGTTTTTCAATATAAACAAATTTAACCCTTCGCTGTAACGCCTTTCTCGGCACCCGTAACTGGTAACGTTGGGTCACTCGTGTCCGATGCCTAAAAAATACTTTAGTATTCTAAAAAATTCTGAAAAAATTCATGTTACTTTATTAACTATCCTACTTTAAGGGTCAATCGCTATATTGCCGATTTTTTCATTTGTTTAAACAATATATTTATATAAACATAAAAACGTGAAGAATGGACCATGTTTTTCAAAAAATCGTAACTGGCAAAAATTAATATATTTTAAAAATTCGAACGGGAAATTAAAGTTTAAGACTAGTACTTTAAAGAAAAAAATAGAAGTATGTATAAATTAATGGGATGCTTAAGTTTTAAGCATCAAAATCACGTTTTTTGAAAGTACATAATAGGTACAAATTATAGTAAAATACACATTTTATTCATTTTTAATCAATTTTATTCATGAAAATGTAATCAATCACAATTATTTATTACAAAATTATAAAAAAGTACAAAAATATAAAAAAATTATAGTAATAGGAAACTCTAAGATAGATTAATAGATTGATGTTTATAGATAACTAAGATTAATCTATCAATTCCCAGTGAAAGAACATGAATTTTTAGTAAAAAAACATCCAAATTAAAATAAACATTTTACTCGCCTGCTATTTTTAATCAACGTAACTGGTAACGTCGGGTCACTCGTGCACTTTCAAAATTTCGTCTGGCTTTCAAAACAGCTGTTTACGTACTAGACCATCGGCACTTGGGGAGCTAGTAGCTTAGTAGTATACAATTTTTTTCAGTATAGTTTGGTCCCGCCCCGCCCACCACCATTCGAGTTACAGGGGACAGTCACTTTCGCCAGGGCATGAGTGACCCGACGTTACACGCGAAGGGTTAAAAAAGGAGAGCGGAATTATTGGATTATAAAGAAGAAGTCTTAAACTAAATTCCAGTTCAAGGTTTGAGTTGATACATTAAAAAGAACGCAAATATATATATATATATGGCAACTATTTTTCTGCGTAGAGTCCGTTAGATCCAGTGTGACCACTACGGGTTAACTCATTTCTATCCCTACTTTCAGCAAAGTTATTAGGACCGGGCTTACCAACTTCAGCTAACAATAAGTTAAACGGCTGTTCGCCACCGTGTCATGTATACAGTATGTCCCGTGGATAACGCAAGTATTTGAATTTCCCCCACATTTGACTTTGGTAGTGCTTGGAACGGTGCTGTATTTAGAGTTGGCTTTAGAAGAGTGCGCTGCGTTCTTACGGGCCGTGTTTCCGAAACCTGTATGATTATTTCTCATCACTTCTACACATTATTTACAAATTCAGTTAATTTCGAGGTTAGACGCTTCGATCTCCCGAATTGACAGTTCCCGGGAAATCAGACGTTTTACATTTTTCGCTCTCGAAACACGGCTCGTAAGAACGCAGCGCACTCTTCTGAAGCCAACTCTAACTACAGCACCCTTCCAAGCACTACCAAACTCAAATGTCAGGGAAATTCAAATAAACTTGCGTGCATAGAAATCGGCCCACTGTAAACTTTTGACTTTAACTATATTTTGTTTAGAAACTATTCATCAGATCAAAAAAAGAAATGTGCTGTTTGAAAGACAATTTAATATGCTTTAATGTGAGTTTAAATTTGTCAAGAGTGCTTATCGTTTATATGCGTAGCAACCGGTAAACCAATGAAACGTGTTTATGTGGTGGTTATAACGAGAATAACAAACTTGTGAAAAATTGAAATTATTGCCTTTGCAATTAAAATTTGCACATTTTTCGTTTTTCATAATTTGATTAGTTTTCAAGTGTGTTAGTTTAATGCATACTACACCGCAAAAAGCCGCCCAAGTTATTGCTTTAATCGGAAATGGACTTAGCTAGCGAGCTGTTGCTCGACAACTGGATATGACACGCGCAGCGGTTCGAAGAGTGTGCCAACGTTATCAAGAGACTGGATCTTTTCATAGACGACCTGGAAAAGACAGAAAGCGATTTACAGCGGCTCGTGATGCCCGCTTTATTGTGTCAACAACATTAAGAAATTGCCGCCTTAATGCGATTCAAGTGCAACAACAGCTCCGTGAAGTACCAAGAGTGGCTATTAGTTAGTGGATAGTAAGACGAAGACTGCAGGAAAGTAACCTGATCCCTAAAACACCTGCGACTGGTCTAAAACTCACCCCAGCTCATCGTCAAACACGCCTGCGTTTTGCACGGGATCATCTGAATTGGACATTGGAACAATGGGGGTCTGTTTTGTTCTCAGATGAGACCAGAATATGCCTCTATGGTAGCGACCGAAGAAGAAAAGTGTACCGAAGACCAAAAGAGCGATTTGCAGAATGCTGTATGGAAGAGCGGAGTGCTTATGGAGGTGGTTCCTGCATGATCTGAGGTGCAAATTCTATGGAAGCACGAACCGACCCTGTTTTCATCCGTACGGGCGACCATGGTCACGGGAGAAAAGGTTTAACGGGTGCTAGGTAAATCGAGGAGATTTTAGCAGTTCATGTGGTACCTTACGTCGACTACATTAGAGACGAATTTATTTTTATGCATGACAATGCGAAGCCGCACACCAAAAGAATCGTGCAAGATTACATTACAGAAGTCGAATTTCGGGTTATGGAGTGGCCAGCATGCAGTCCCGACCTAAATCCTATTGAACATTTATGGTATGAGCTAAAACGAAGAATTCGCACTAGACTTCGTGCCCCAACCTCGATCCCAGAGATTATTCTTGCAGTAAAAAAAGAGTGGCATAACATCCCATAAGAAACAATAGCGAACTTGATTAGATCTATACCTAATCGTATAAAAGATGTTATTAGGGCAAGGGGGTCATACCCATTATTAAAAATTATAAGTCTTAAGTTGTTAATTGTCAATAACCCTATTTCTTTTAGTTAAAAAAAAAGTTAATTTGCTTCATGCATTAATTCCACTATGTTAAACCTAAGACGCCGAAATAAATTTTAATAAATTTAAACTCATATTAAAGCATATTAAATTGCCTTTCAAACAGCATATTTCTTTTTTTGATCTGATTAATAGTTTCTAAAATAAATACAGTTAAAGTCAAAAGTTTACAGTGGGCCGATTTCTATGCACGCAAGTGTACTTGCGTTATCCACGGAACGTACGGTATACTTATATAAATGCTGTTAAATATCTTTGTTAGATAAGTATATCCATAATATGGCTGTGATCGACTCTTTCTTAGTTAGTGAACCCGGACTTTATCATTATACTCAGTTAGAAAAGTGCCCTTGAGTAATACGTAAAATTGAAAAATGTGTTTTAAAAGTATACGTTATACATACCATCATTGTACCGGTTCTCGGACGACTAAGGTTTGGACAGAAGTAAAAAAAAGATTACTTTCAATTTTAATCATAAATTATTGTCAAAAAAGTTAAACTGTTACCTTAGACGGTTTCTTTGGCTTAAAAAAATAAGACTTGCACATTACGAAGTAAATAAAAAAAATAAGATCAAAAAATGAATTGTTAGTCACATGAGCTAGTTCCCGGAAGCTGAAAAATGATTTAAACGAGTTTCCGGACGGGACTGATCTAATTGCCGGGCGTAAAAATCGAGGTAAAGTAAAAATGAGAATTACGAAATTTAGACATTAAATTACTCTTTTTTTTAAATTTAAAACACTGAATAAACATTAGGAGAGTTTAACATTGAGTATAAAATTAAAAATATTATGCGAAATATAAACGTAACATTTCATTTTCTCTTTCTTCTAGTGGTGATCCTATGGAAGAGACCTTTCCTAGAGAGGAATAATTTTATCACTGGGAGTGTTGACATTGTTCTCAGAATTTTCTGTTTTAAGGACCCTTGAGATCATAGGAGTTCGTTGGGAGACAAAAGGTTTTGCTTTTCGCCCTTTCTTTGCAACAACTGTAGGGCTCTTCTTTTTGGTTTTACCAGCTATTGTTTTTTATTCTCATCTTTGGCCTTCATTTTGTCAAGAAGTTTATGGGTTAGACTGCTTGTATCATCAATGCAGTCGAAACTGTCATCCAAAACTTCCTGTTTAATTTCTTCAGCAACTTCGGGAGCTTAATGGAATTTTCTACAAATTTTTTTTTTCGACCCCTTTTTTTAACAATTGAAGTTGGACTCTTCTTTATAGCTTTATCAATTTCTTTTCTTTTTTTTTCTTCCATCATTTTCTCTTTTTTTATCATTCGAGCTACTTTAGCTGCTTCCTTTTACTCAGCTTTCAGTGCACGATTGCGAAGTCGCTTCTGAATTCTTTGTTCTTTCTCCTCTTTTTCCTTTTCTGCTGTCTCAAGTTTGTTCCTATAGTCAGAATTCCAAGAATCTGAAGTGATTCCAGCTAGTAATCTTTCTTTGGGGCGCCTTTTTTTGTCAGACCTTTTGGGTGCTGAAGGCCACAGCAAGCAATTGTTGAACGGCGATGGAATATTAGGCAACGTTCTTCGCTTCTAGCGTACAGTTAACATCCGAATTTCCTGTTTCATTTGCTAAGGCGCCGTGTGGTTCATTGATCTGACTCTCTGCACGAGAATTTTCATTCTCATTTTTTAACTCAGATGTAAGAGATTCAGATTTTGGAATTTTAATCTGGTAGTCCTTGGTGTAATTTGATTCAGTTCTGGTAATTTTTGAGATTGCACGATGTTGTTTTGCTGGTTCACTGTCTTCATCATGTTCAACGTTACTAGGCACCTCTTTCAGTTGAATTGGCTCACTTGTCTCTCAATTCTGATTTATGTCTAATGTCTCAAAATGTCCTCAGTTGGTTCTCCAGTCTGACCATGCTGCTAGAAGGATTCTTTGTCAATAGAACAATTGATGTTTCCAATAATATCAATATCAATATTATTCAACTGATTATCAAAAACTGCTATCAAGTTTTTGACTGCCCTATGATTTGGGTTAAGAAGAGTATTCATAGGAATTAAATATCCATCATCATATCGAGAAAAAAGCAATGGGTTCTCCATCAGCTTCGAACATATCAGAAAGATTTGAGTTCAGAGTTAGATTGTTATCCTCTGACTCTACATTTCGTGGACTTTGAATATCAACAATTGGAACATGGCTATCATCGACCAACAAGTGACAATTACTTTCACCAGAAATCTGAGAGAAGGGTTCAGGGAATCATTGATAATGGGTGAATTTCATCTTAGACCAATTTGAACAGTTTAAAGTCATGTTTTTTATTTAAAAAAATCGTGGTTGTCAATAGATATGAATTTATTATCAAAAAACACACAAAAATTCATATTAAAAATTATCATCGTATAATTTAAATTTATAACTGCAGACAAATAGGTACCTCTGGAATATTCGTAACTGTTGAGACATTTTCAATCTTCACGTCACAAGCTGCAGATTCCGTAGCTTTTTCAATTGAATGTTGATTTGGATTTGTTTTCGCTTGACGCCAGAACAGGTAGAGGCTTTTATTGCACTCGTCTCCAATCCATTCATTGTTATCATTAGCTGCTTTGAATCTTGCCAGAAGATTAGGCTCAATGTTGGCCTCCACGTATTCCAAATGTGTCGTTGACACACATTTGTCTGTGACAGGAAGAGTAGAAGTCTTCTCTGTGGCTTTTCCGAAGATTTTTTTCATATTTAATGGCATCTGATGAGAGAGGATATAGTCCCGTTCCTCTGAAACCATTTTCGAGAATCCGTTTCCAATCTAGTTTGTCAACAGCAAGCTTCAAAACACCTGCAAATTGTTCCCTGCTTAATCTCTCTCCATTGTTTTTCAGTCTCCAGCTTGATACTATTTTCTGCCACTGATTTTTTAGGGCTCAGATTTTCAATGCCATTCTCTCAGCAAAAGTCACTGAGTTCTAGTGTTAAATGGGACACGTGGCCATCCAAGTACAGAACGACTGGACGTTCAATTTTATTTTTGATGATCCAGGATAAAAACATATTTGCTGTCCACTCGTAAAAAGAGGCAGCTGTCATCTACCCAGTATCTGATCGCCCAATACCCCAGCCTCTAGGCATTAAGGATGATACAGCTGGTGGTATACGTACATAATTATACATCACCATCGGTGGTAGTACCTGGCCATTTGCATTACCACAAAAAAGTGTTGTAATGCACTCTTTATCATTATTTTTTACGAAATTGTATGCAGTCTTGTCATTTTTCTTTACCAGGACTTTTTGTCCTTTGGGAACCAACAAAAACCCTGATTCGTCGCAGTTGAAAAATCGGGAAGCTGCGATGTTCAGCAGACCTTTTGACTCCAGGTATTTCTGCACATAAGCAAACCACTGTCGAAGCTTTTCTTCATCTACTAATGATTGTGCGCAGGGTCAACTCTGGGTGTCTTTTGAGAAAACCTTCGAACCAGCGTCTTCCGGGACGATCATTATTAAATACAGTTTTCAGTTTCATGTATCTCATGAGTTGCTGAACACTCTCCTCGAGGTGTTCCCTCGTCACTGGGAAACCGTGTTAGCTCATATTAAAGATCCACTGAACGAGGTTCTTTTCGTTACTTTCTCCAACAATACATTGTGGTCCAGGTCTGCTGATCGTAAGCTTCGTATTTCCTTTTTTTTGTCAAACAATGTTGATTTTGGAACATTGAATCGCTTGCTAGCTTCTAGATACGAAACACCAGTATCCACTGCCCTCAAAGCTTTCTCTAAATCGTCGTTTGTATAGTTTTTAGAAGCTTTATTTGTCTTTGTTTTGGCCCTAAAAAATGAAAATATATCTTAGCATTGACTTTGTGAATCTGAGACTACAAAAGCAAACAACAATTTTATAATTTCTATGATTAAATGTTCAAAGGAAAAAAAACGAAAAAGAGGTTAGAGTTTGAAAATTCACCATCCAGGAATTGAAACACGATAAGATTTCACTGGATCAATCTCCGGATCGATAATTTCACCCGAAAAACACCATTTTACAATTTTTTAAACCTTTGCTTCTTAAAAATAGACAAAAATAGATAAGAATACGCATTTTTCAATTGAATACTCACATTTTCCAATTATCTACAGCCTTACGACGTGGCTATCATTTTTAACCTCACTACCTAAATAAGAAATGGTGTGGATAACGGTGGCAGATACGAAAAAACTACAAGAGACCAAAAAGTTTGTAAACAAAACAGGAAATGTATTTTATATTTTAGAATCTACCAGAGGCGCTCCGTAAAAAAGTTCAGGGGGAGAAAAGGGGGCACGACCCCTGAAAAAATAACCCCCTGTAGATTCTCACAACCATTTGACATGCCCAATGATATAAGCCCTACAGCATAACCTACATTCCAAATTTGAGCTAAATATCTTAAAAGCTGGATGAGCTATAAAAAAATTAACGTTTTTTGAAATTTCAACACCCTGTAGATCAGTAACGAAGCTTTTACGGGCCTATGTTTATATGAACTTTTAGTCATGAAATAAGCCCAAGAATTACCTCCTTCCGTTTGTACATGATATTTAGGGACACCCTGTATTTATAGATCAATAATCTCGGTCGAGATTATCGAATTAATAAAACCGTCCGACCGTCCGACCGAGAGTATCTATACAGGAATTGGAACGCCTTTGCGTTCAATAGTCAATACGAGATTTTTGCATTTCATACTTTCGCCACTGGTCTGCTGGCGTCGCCACCGTCCGGCTTTCATACTCACGTACACTTCCCTTTGTCGCGACGACCCGTGTGACCAGTCGGTATTTGTACCGTATGTCCGTCTCTGTACTACCCCGATAGCAAAGTGGCACCACAGTGACTGCACCCTGCTTTCACGCGGTGCATTCGAGTGCATGCACTGGGGTGTCCATCTGTCTGTGCACCGTGAAGCCACACTGCAGTCACGCAGTGTAAGTACGATGGTAAAAGTAGAATTTTGCAAAAAGGGGGCGATAAAGTAGGATTTCCCGCCTGCCTTATCCGCCTACTAGAGAGAAAGAGAGAGAGAGAGAGAGAGAGTGTCGGTTTTTTTTTCTCAAACCCGACCCGGCCAGGACTCGAACCTGCGATCTTTAGAAGACTGGGAACGCTTCTCGCATTCTACCAATTGCGCCATCGACTCTTTGTGGTGGAAGTCGACTAAGTTATACATATAATATCGATACCTGAAAGCAACAGTACTGTGACTAGTGAGATAAAGCCGAAAGCCGATTTCGAGCTATGTCAAACGTAAACTAAAACCGGCCTTTATACAATGCAACACTGAGATATCTCGGCAAAAATATTTAAATAAATATTTAATTTAAATATTTTTGCCAAGATATCTCAGTGTTGCATTGTGTAAAGGCCAGTTTATATATATATATATATATATATATATATATATATATATATATATATATATATATCTCATTAAATTTTTAAAAATAATTTGATACTTTCTTTTTCAAAACAGTAGCGATTATGGTAATTAATTATTCATTATTTATGAAATAATTCAGTACAATTTGCACTGTTTGAAACATTATTATAATATCAATTTTGTTATTTTCTAATTTAAAAATTCTTCTATCGGGGTGTGAAATCAATTAATTGTAAATTTACAACCGCACACATCCGCAGATCAAAATTTGTAACTAGTCACAAATTGCTTTCTGGGAACAAACCTATTATTATATCAATTTTGTTATTTTCTAATTTAACACATTCGCTACCACTTTTAGATTGATTGCATCGCGCTCAGTGCTGGTAACAGACTGAATAATGTAATATGCACGTCAATGTGTCTCCGATCGGAGCCGGCGGCACAGGCGCGAAGTGACGACTGGCTCCGATCGGAGCCGGCGGCAGCAAACGTGTTAAAAATTTTGTGAAGACAATGAAGTTACCGACATTCATGGTCGGTAAATTTACGAAGTGTGCACGTCGAAAAGGCACCTTGACTGCACTGTGTGTAACTACTGTGTCTTTACTCTGTGAACCACTCAGTGTGTTCACTGTGTAGCCACGGTGCTTTTAGTTTGTGTACGCCACGCGATCACGCCACGGTGAGACCACAGTGGTGCCACTACGTGGCAGCACTGCGTGCGGCTAGCGTGTAAATCCACGCTTTGCTGTCGGGGTAGCCAGTTTGAAAGTTACCTTCGGATATGTGCTTGGTCGGTACTCGAGTCATTTAATACGGTATAAGTCGAGTCGGCAGTTATAGTTGATGTCAATTTGGGACATCGAAGCGTCTAACATCGAAATTGTGAATTTGTGAATAATGGAAATTACGAAAATAATTATAATTACGGTATAAATGTCTCGATTACCGACCAAGCCTATCCGAAGGTAACTTTCAAACTGGCCAGTACAGAGACGGACATACGGTACAAAGCCCAGCCGACGCACAGTGGGACGAAATCCCGAAAAGCTGGCCAAAATTCGAAAACGTGTATTAATCGAGGTGAAATTGAGTACTTGGGGTTTGTTGGGGTCGCTGATTACGAATCCAAAGTCCAAATTTCGAAAAACAATATGGCGGATCCAAAATGGCGGAAGAGTGCCTCAAAAATTGATCAAATCTGGGTGAAATTGAGTACTAGGGGGTTTTTGGGGTCGCTGATTACGAATCCAAAGTCCAAATTTCGAAAAACAATATGGCGGATCCAATATGGCGGAAAAGTTCCTCAAAAAATGATCGAATCTGGGTGAAATTGAGTACTCGGGGGTTTTTGGGATCGCTGATTACGAATCCAAAGTCAAAATTTCGAAAAACAATATGACGGATCCAATATGGCGGAAGAGTTCCTCAAAAATTGATCGAATCTGGGTGAAATTGAGTACTCGGGGGTTTTTGGGATCGCTGATTACGAATCCAAAGTCAAAATTTCGAAAAACAATATGGCGGATTCAATATGGCGGAAGAGTTCCTCAAAAATTGATCCAATCTGGG
This sequence comes from Xiphydria camelus, assembly GCA_963678675.1. Classification (NCBI taxonomy): domain Eukaryota; kingdom Metazoa; phylum Arthropoda; class Insecta; order Hymenoptera; family Xiphydriidae; genus Xiphydria; species Xiphydria camelus. The sequence goes on along the minus strand of OY783192.1, from coordinate 19,404,359 downwards.
TGAAATTGAGTACTCGGGGGTTTTTGGGATCGCTAATTACGAATCCAAAGTCAAAATTTTGAAAAACAATATGACGGATCCAATATGGCGGAAGAGTTCCTCAAAAATTGATCGAATCTGGGTGAAATTGAGTACTCGGGAGTTTTTCCAAAGTCAAAATCAAATCAAATCCGAAACCAAATTCAAAAATTAGTTAATTAAGTACATGTTTAGTACTCTTCATCAGAGGAAGAATAGTCAGCTGCGCAATCACTTGATTCGGTCGTATCATCACCACATGTTTCCTTACTTAGTTCAACACTTGGTGACTTTAATATTTGGACTGTTTCTGGTAGCAACGATCTAAATGGTTTGCAAGGTAATTTGCGTAAACTAGAAATATATGGGTCGGATGTTAAGGGGTTATACGCAGTCAGGATTTTCAAAAAATCGATTTTTTTTAAATTTTATTTTCGTAATGTACATATATTTATGTATATACACAGAAAATTTCATGTCAATCCGACGATTATTCTCGAAGTTACACGTACATTTGCAAAGACATCTCGGAGCGTTAGAAAGTAGGAGCAGAGGCCCAAGCGGTAGCGCGGTAGCTAATTTTACTAATAGCGGCAGCTAATTACCTGGAATGCGCTTTGATACCGTTATGCCTTATTTCAGATACCCAAACTGTTATATTGAAAAGTAATCAGTCTAAATAGCGAAGCCAAGCAATAAACTCGTACGCTCGTTTATATTTTCTGTTGTGATTTCTCTGTGAAAATGAAGTGTAGTAGGGAAAAGAGAGCATCTTCCAAGGTGCAAAAGTCGAGACCAAAAAAGCGAAGAAATATTTTTAATCCGAAGAGACAGTTGAGACGGATAAAAGTAGTTTTAGTGCCTCAGCGAAAAAATTTAAAATGCAAGAAGAAATCTTCGTTCCGCGTGATTCGTCTGTCGAATATCGAATTTTGAACTTTATTACAGTGTTTGCGGCAATTTCTAAATATGTGAAGTGTAAAATCTGTGACGGAATTGTGAAGTTTGGAACTGCTTCTGAACGAGGACTTGGTTTTAAAATTGTTTTGTTATGTGATAAGTGTGCAGTTCGTACCATAGATTCTAGTCCTTTTACTATGTGTAACGTGCTGTTGAAACTTTAAACGCGTTTTTCTCGAAACTGCGTTTTTGAAGTCGGTGAGCAAGATATCTCGGAAACGGCTGAACCGATCAGTCTAAAATTTTTACACAAGCTTTTTAAGTCTATTTTTTAGTAATTGATTGAAGGTTTTTTCTGGCCGATTAATATTTTCCATTTTATGAACAATTTAAGGTCTAAATTTATGTCGAAAATCGATACTTTTGTTTTGAGTAGCCGCAATTTTGTCAAAAATTAATATTTTGCTTATTCCTTCGATTAAATACTAGATAATACCTTATATTAACGAAATTTGTTTGGTTTTTTCATCTTAGATGATGCAATCCAGAGATATCGTGCTCACCGCAAGACGCCTTTTTCTTAGAGGAGCTCCCAGAGATCGGTTCTAGCAGCTTTAAAAATAAATATTTTGACAAATGAAACATATGAAAGTAAAGTTAAAAGTTGTCACAATATATATATAAATTTTTAAGTTAATAAATTTAAATGTCTTCCCAGGAAAAATTCTTGAAAAATCGGTATTTTTCGGCCTTCTGACTGCATATAACCCCTTAATAGCAATCGTAAAAAAATGTCTTCCATAGTTTTTTTTCGAGAAGATTTTCTTGCAAAATCTCTTCTATACTTTTTAATATATTTATTACTGGATTCTTGCGCATCTTCGGACATTTGTCCTATAGGTAAGATGGCGGACTGTATTATTTGTGCGCCATGAATTAAAATTTTATGCACGGAAGTAGGCATGTAAAACCACGGATATAACTCTACCAAGTTGCGAGCGGTTTGCAAGGCATAATCTCGAAATTTAACTATATCGATTTCATAACCACTTGAAAGTACTTGCAGTATAACATGAAAACGTTTGATCAAATCTACATTTACCCCCGTTATAGAAGCAGAAGTGGTTGCGTTTTCAAAAAATCGTCTAGCGGTGCTCCCGTCATTGGAACTACCAAATCCTTGATCGACTATTAAACCCAATTGTATTCGAAAACCTTTTTGTATAGATGCTTTTCGAATTTGTACATTTTCTTTATCTATTGTATCACGCACTTGCCACTTCTTAATTTCAAGTCTATACCCTGTATGCAAACAACACTCAAAGAATCGGATCCATGCATGTAAAGTTGACAAGCCAAACTATAAATGATCGTCAGTAACTTCCTTTGCTAGCATTTCATCGATTTTGTTAAAATCTTTTGAAGTTGCTGTACATAAATAGCAACGTTTTTTGAGTAGATAGATTATTCGTGATTGCGTTACAGACCTTACCATCTATCATAGTAAAAGCAAGTGTGAATGAGACGCTTATGTCTTTTCCGTTTAAAACGCTTTCATACGGGACCAGATTACTTTCTTGCTGTTTAATATAATTCATTTCACTAACGGTGTTTTCGGTACTTTCGTGAAAAAATTGAATTCTGATTGGTCTGCAAAACCGAGGAGATGACAGCCTTGGATTTTTCCATACAATAAGTGTAGCGTTTGTTTCTTCGTCGGCTGATATAAGCTGCAGTGGAACGAGTGAAGTAAAAAAAATGTTTGCATCGGACTTGCTTCCATCATCTTTGGTAAATTTTTGCTTAAATGTACTTTGGCCAGAAGTGCCATCGCAACCCCATTTACAAATTAATTTCATGTTTCGAATTTTTTCCCTAGGCAAACTGTTAATAACCTCCCTTTGAGTTAGCAATATTCTTTCAGTCGTGTGATATAGTAAACTTTGCAGGTTTACTTCAGCACTTGATTCAGTCACTGTCATATCTGATTTTAGTGGATAGCATTGAAGTTTTGCTTGATATACTAAATTATATGGCGGAAATAAAGTACAATTATTTTCTCTGCTTGCAGTACGGAGTCCCAAATATTGCGATCTCGATAATTTTTGTTCAACGATAAGCGATAGAGCGGCATTAGCAGAAAGGGTAGTTTCCGAAACCGATTCTATAGATGTTTTGTATTTCTTAGCTCTTGATGGGCTTCCCTGTGTTATATCTCTAACGACTTTCGCGGCATCTACTTTCCCAGATGCTCGAAGACTCATTTCAGTTGCATGTGATAATTCTTCAGTACTTGCCGTTGCGCGCAAATCTTCGGTCTTCCTCCGTCTTGTACGGTCACTGGATTCTGCAAAGCTTGTAGAAGGTCGACCCACTTTCCTGGGCATCTTCAAAGCTTGTGTAGTTTTTTTGGCTTCTTCGGTTACTGCTTGATCTTCGAGCTCAACGAACCCATTTAGCCATTCAGAAATTTTTTTGAAAAATCTATCTTCATGTCGCGAAACTAGCTTCCATTTTGCGTTCAATTCATATACTAATCTACGTATGACACACTTGATATTGACCGATAACGTAAAAGGGCGTTGCAGCTTATTACTCATGACCTTTTCAATTTCCTGATATGCTATAGTTATATTATCCGTTAAATGACTTTTTAATATATGAAAAATCTCTTTTTTAGATAAACCGATTGTCTCAGCACCATCACCAGTGTGCTCAGATTCTGAAATGAGAAAATATAATAAAGTTCGGGCACCGTACGATCAATGCTCGATCTCTGCGGGGTCGTAAATCCCGAAAACACTTGTTCGTGACACGTCTACTTACCAAACATACTGCAAGGCGGATTTTTATATCTTGGCTTTTGATTGGATGTGTGATGAGGTGGATTTAAACCGATCAGTTAGTTCGAATGATCTGGCACAGCACTTACTATATTACTAATAATATATTCGAATTAAAGAGATACGATAATTTGATGATTAACCGTGGTTTACAATTGGTTGGTCCGAATGCACTGTATATGATACACTATACTGGCAAACTTCAGGCGGCAAGTTAACTAATTAGTCACTTGAGTGAAACGGATGTGCACTTAGGTAAAGCGAACGGCAATGCGCTGGATACACTATGCTGGACGATGCACTGTTCACTTGATTACACACATTGAATGATGTGCATTCGGTTGCGGTTTATATATCTTATAGCTATAATAGATAGTGGGGATAGCATGGGTGATGCAGTACGCCCTGACTGGATAAATAAGAATAACGGTATAACTAACGGGGGTTGATGCGATGTACCCTAATTAGCTAGGAAAAAGTCATTAGAACAATAGATGACGTTGGGTAGTTTCCGCGTCCCGGATCGGTCACTTATTGAATTCTGACTTAATCCATAATCTGACTTCACGCATAGGGCGGTATTTATGAGTGATCGCTGCGGGGGGTTGTTTTTTCCGATTCATAAGGTAATTAGCCTTCCGAGAAGGATGTGGGATTATAAGTACACTTCCAGCCTTTGTTCGTCGAGCCGTACCTCATTGCTATTATGCCCGATGACGAGTTTGATGCTAAATTAAAAAGATATTTTAGATCACGATGATACTCAACGGTAGGAAGTGGTGTGTAGAATTATCGTAATGGATGTTTCATAGTGAAAGCATGTAGCTTTCGCAAATTCCTTTCAAATTATTTAGATCGTTACTACCAGAAGCAGTCCGAATATTAAAGACACCAAGTGTTGAACTAATTGTAAGTAAGGAAACCTGTAGTGATGATACTGCCGAATCAAGTGATTGCGCAGCTAACTATTCTTCCTCTGATGGAGGGTACTAAACACGTACTTAATTAACTGATAGTATTTTTGAATTTGGTTTCGGATTTGGCTTTGACATGGGATTCGTAATCAGCGACTCCAACAATCCCCGAGTACTCAATTTCACCCAGATTCGATCAATTTTTAAGGAATCTTTCCGCCATATTGGATCCGCCATATTGTTTTTCCAAATTTTGACTTTGGATTCGTTATCAGCGATCCCGAAAACCCCCGAGTACTTAATTTCACCTAGATTCACGTTTTGTGATTATTATTAATACTGTTGTTGTTATTACTATTATTTTGTGCATCTGTAATAACAATGTGAGGACGACTCTGTGTAGATGTTCTAAGCCGCATAACTTTTATCTAATCTAGTTCTTCATATTTCATGTTTTTACTATTCAAAGTGCAGAAACATGCGCTTGTTTTACAAAAACTTGCAAAAATTGCAGGTGCGCAAATATGCGCAGCATTTTTTTGTTGTTTTCGTTAGATAAGAGTTCAATCTATAATCTGCAATAAGAATTATAGTCGAACTATGCCGAACTTATAAACTTTTCTCTATGTGATTACAATTTTCCAGTGTAATTTCACGTGCATTTTCCTAAAAAGAATTTGCTTATTGTTATTACATTAATTATTAATATGCGTTTTATTATACGTCATAATAATCTACTTACTTTCAACTCTCGAATCCATTTTGTAGATTTGAAATCGATCGAGTTTTAGAATGTTTGCGACCAATAAGTAGGACGTGGTTGAATCGACTTCGAGCCAGCGCGTCTTTCAACGATAAAGGTCGATTTAGAAGTGATATACACTACTAGGTAGAAGATACTGTGCACCCTCTCTTTCAGAATTCGATCCTCTGACTATCTGTGTCACTAACCAACCACTCAAAAAAAACCCGAAATAAAATCTTCATTTTTCGAGTTTTGGCCAGCTTTTCGGGATTTCGTCCCACTGTGCGACGGAAAATTTCAAGGTCCCTGTAACTGTGCGGTTCTGCTCGGGACATCATGTTCGTGTGTACGAAGGCTCGCACACTGGAACGCGCTGTCCGTACAAGACTTTAAAGAACGCTCCATACTGCTTCGTACACCAATACAGTGAGCGTGTAGTAGGCATGTTCGTTCATCTCGGCGTAAAGCGAGCAGCGAGAACCCGTGTATCTTTATGTCTGCCCCCTTCACCCCTCAATTTTTACATCGAATTTTCTCAATAAATATATGTATGGTTATAACCAAAATTATGCTTAGTTACACCATATAAATTGATTATTTTCTAATGATAGATTGATAACGACCAGAATAAATTTTTATTTATACCGGTAGAGATCGAGTCGGTAGTTAGAGTTGGCTTACAGCCCGTAAACACTGTGCAGTTTATTCACTGTTTCGATAATTTTAACAAATCGGTGCAAATCGAATGCTATGTTATGAACATAATATCCGGTTTGCACCGATTCGTTAAAATTACTGATACGGTGAATAAACCGCATCATTTGTTTATTTACGATTTTTATGACTTCTTTCACGAACGAATTGTTCTGGGGAAAATGTAAATATTATCGAAACATTAATTATAAAATCATTACATGTTGATAATTTTATTTATCATTCATAATTTTTAAATCAGTCATCTAGGCTGAAAACATTTTTACCGATTTTCCGTTTATCATTGAGTGCGCTCTAGTTGCGAAATTCGATGTTCAATTGTTTTCAAACTGTTAACACGCGATACGTCGGCTGACAACAATGAATGTGTAGTGACGCGCCACGCCACTCTTTTCTCCGCCTTGTCGGAAACTACGCGATAAAGCGATCAGGGGCCCCTTTCTCTAACTCACTCGCAAAGTTGCGTATACGCATGTTAGCCAATAGACCAATCAGGATCAAGTATTCCGTTGTGGTGGGGGTCTTGATTGGTCTACTCGCTAAGAAACGTATACGTGTCTCTCGCGAGTGAGTTAGAAAAGAGGCCCCAGGGGTCTCCTTACCTGAGAACCCTGCCTACGTCACAACTAAGGGCCTTTGCACACGACGTTTTTTAAACTAGCTGACGACGCGTGTTATACGCGATTAGGACGCTCAGCAAACGCAAGGCAGTCGGCAAGTTGTGACTTTTACACACGATCCTTGCTAATACGCGCTGATGACGCGCAGCGAACGCGCTCATCAAAAACGCGCGTCGTCAGCTAGTTTAAAAAACGTCATGTGCAAAGGTCCTTACGGTTGCCAGTTTTATGGCAGCGTTCCGTACCCCGAGGTACATATGTCGGTACCTCGTCGAACCTTTGTCTCACGGTGTGCGTAGTGTACGGAATTTCGCCCGAAAGGCAGTCGGTCTTGAGCTTCAGACGCGTACAGTTGCGTATTTTTTTTCTATCCACTAAAGTAAGTAGATAAAAAACCATACAATAAATGTATAATATTAATCAGCAATTCCTCAAAAAATAACAATACAGAGTGTCCAATATAAAGTAGTTACAGCCATATCTCATAACGGGAATGAACCAGACAGCGGTGTGTACACGAGTTTCATATCGGATATAAAATCAAAATGGAAGTCAGTTGAGAACGAGAAAGTTATTACTATAAAATGGCCGAAAAATGGAAAAAACATATACTTACATAATGTTTTTCCAACGCCTAAAGTAAACTTCAGTTCAATGTACAACCGAACACGCTTCAGTTCAATGCACAACCGAACTCGGCAATAATAACAACTGACCACATTCTATCATTAAAAAAAATGTTTTACATTTATCTGGCAAAAGAACATGAAAGAAAATTAACGAAAAAAGAAATGAAATCCCCCCCCCCCCCCCAAAAAAAACATCGACGATGTATGATAGCACGAATTAATAAAATAGCTCCCTTTACTAAGTAATTATGTAATGTAACAACTTATTACATCTAAGCAGTTTTGCTATTCAAAAACTAAAAGGGTTCATTTTTAAATAGCATTACATGAAAAGATAAGCTATTGCATGAAAAAAGTAATCGATAGAGAACGTGACAGGAAAAAAACAGCGGTATACGAATCACGAAAGATAATAAAACAATTATGATAAAAAAGTAATGAAATCATTACCGCCGAATTAATGAAAGCAAGTGTATTGTCAAGGTTTCTTGAGCTAATGAGAGAAATAGTACATAATTCTATACAATGGTAAACTTTGCTACAGAGACTAAAAAACAATATAGAAGATAAGAAAACCAAATTCCATTGAAACTGAGAATATATTCAGTTCCCCTTCTGTGCACAAACATGAGGGTCTACTGTGTTGCTTAAATAGTTAGTGAAGAGTATTTTTGATAATCGTATGATCTCCATAAAAGTAGGGTACAATTAATTCGTAGCTTTGTATATCAGAAAATAAATCATTCGTGTGCTAATTAAAAGCTGTTACATGGGATTCTCGTTTAATAGGTTAAACTTTTAGTTATGTGCAAACATGTGGAACTGAAAATATGAAAAACAACATTTTTAACCATACCAATTACGTGACTTCAGCAGGCCAGAGGCAACTTTAGGTTTCACAGCAGCCTCAAAGTGTCTTTGACATGTAAGAGTTACAGTAAGCCACGAATTAATTGTACCCTACTTTTATGGAGATTATACGATTATCAAAAATACTCTTTTCACTAACTATTTAAGCAACACAGTAGACCCTCATGTTTGTGCACAGAAGGGGAACTGAATATATTCTCAGTTTCAGTGGAATTTGGTTTTCTTATCTTCTATATTGTTTTTTAGTCTCTGTAGCAAAGTTTACCATTGTATAGAATTATGTACTATTTCTCTCATTAGCTCAAGAAACCTTGACAACACACTTGCTTTCATTAATTCGGCGGTAATGATTTCATTACTTTTTTATCATAATTTTTTCATTATCTTTCGTGATTCGTATACCGCTATTTTTTCCTGTCACGTTCTCTATCGATTACTTTTTTCATGCTATTTCTATACGTACATCCCCATTACGGCCGTGAATGGCTGTTTAACTTAACCGAAGTTGGTGAACCTTATTATTCTCAGTTAGAAAACTGCCCTCGAATAATACATAACTGAGAAATGTGTTCTAGAAATATACAGGGTGGCACAGAGCAAACGCATGTTTTTTGAATGGCTAGTATTTTGCAAAGAGAGGGGTGACGATCACGCCGATATGCCCGTGAACAGCTCATGTAATGCAGTTTTAGTAGCCATGGCACCGTGGATTTTGGAGCATCGTGTGTTTGCCGTCGAACAATTTTTTAGAAACAGTGATTCTGTAGTGACTGTGCGACGTCTTTTCCGTCGACAGTTTAATGCTGAACGCCGAGGGGTTGACTTTTTCTTGTGGGGTTACCTTAAGTCTAGAGTGTACGCAAACATACCTCGTACGACACAGGAACTGAAAGTTGTTATTCGTCAAGAAATCACAGGAATACTTGAAGAAATGTTTGTGAGAGTGATGCACAACTTTCAAGAGAGGCTGCAGATGTGTGAACGCGAACAAGGGCGACACTTATCTGACATTATTTTCCATTAACAATTTTAAAGTGCACTTGTATTCCTTCATTTAGCTGTATTTAAAAAAAATTTATCTTCAAAATAAGCAGTTATGCTTAAGGCCGTCGTCTAGTGTGAAGGCTGTTTTTTAATGTTTTTTTGAGGATTTTTTTTGATATACCGTTAAAATAAAATAATTTGTAAATTTTTTTATCTTTTTTACTAACATTTAAACAAACTTTGTGAATTTTTGGAAGTCTATATATTGAATTAAATCAGATACATCGCCCAACAAGAACACATAAAAAAAGAGGTGCTCCACTGCTGCCATCATCCCGGTCGTTCTGCTTATCTGAAATCAATAAACCAAACGCCATTTTAATTATGAGACTTGAGGCTATACATGGAACTAAAATAAAGTCAGAATTCAAAAAAAATATATATTTTTTTACGTTTTAGAAAAAAAATCGATTTTCGCACTTTTTTTCGTGTCTATTTAGCTGGTAAAAAGAAAACTAATGAAGCAATCTTAATTATTTTAGTTCAACTTGTAGTTATATATGTAATAAAGATGCTGTATAAATTTGAGCGAAATCAATTAACTGGTTTTTGAGATATCATGGCAGCAATTTGATAAAATCGTGTTTTGAGAAAAACGCCTTTGAAAGTTATTGTATATAATTCATAATAAAAAAATGATCTCACCATTAATCTGCTATGCCTGGACCATAGAGTACATCTTCCTCTTCTTCAAATAAGTCATGCAAGGCTGTTTTCTCTTCTCTGTTTGAAAAATCAATTTTTTTGACCTGACACACTAGACGACGGCCTTAAATAAAAAACATGCATTTCCTCTGCGCCACCTTGTATTTCACAAATTTTAATATTTTTTAATAATATTAGTCCATACAAAAATAGGTTTATAGCAAGTCTTTCGTCTATTAGTACCTTTTCTTTTGTGAGTGGTCAGTTATATGCATTAGAACATAAAATATGTTATTAACCTTCCTACGGTGTTCACTTCGACTGCACACTTAAGATGTTTCGGGTCGAAAACGACCCAGGGCAAAAAGAAACAACCTTTGAACAAAATTGGTATATTGTATTCTTTAAGTTTTATATGAAAGTTATAACACACGGAATATATTTATATTTTGTTCAAGGTACTTATAAAAAGTTAAATGTTTAATGGTACAACAACAAGTTAATGTAGGATATTAGTAGATAGCTATAGAGCCCACAACGATGATATTTTACAATCAAATGATTTTTACACACAAATCGATGACAGTCGTGGCAAACATTTACACACTTGTTATCAGATTTTTAACATATATGACACCGCCCTCGTTTTGTCCCTCTTTGTTGCACTTCTGTGGATTGGGAGGTAGAAGGGTTTGATTGTAAAGTCTTTACAATGTCTTTAGATTCTTCTATTCTTGGTAAATTTTGCCGCCTTTTTATGTAAGGTTCAATAAGTTTTTGGCCCAGTATTTCAATAAAAAACCTCCTTTTTTTCAAATTGTTCTGCTTCCAAGAAGGATCTATTTTTGAAAACAAAATATAGGCATTGTAAGCCGAAATGTCCAAAATGTTTGAAAATACTACAATTGGCCATCGTTTTGTTTGTCTTCTCACTGTGTATTTCGTTATTGCCCGGTCCAAAGTGTCGACGGCACCTTTAGTTGCGTTATAATCTAATATGATTTCAGGTTTTCGATCTGCACGATTACTAATTTTTTTATCCGTGTGGAAGGTGCTTTGCAAAATAACACACTTATTACGCTTTGGGACGTATGAAACTAAAGCTGTATTGTCAGTGAAAGCAAACTTTGATGTGTTTACTTCAACGTCTTTGCATTGTAAAAGTTCTGGAGGTATTGATGTTTTATTTTTCCGTATGGTCCCTATCGTTGTTAATTTTTTTTCGTATAATTTCTGTGCAAGATCGTAAGAAGTAAAGAAATTGTCACAAGTAATATTGTGACCCTTGAGACCTTATGATAAATCAAATACGACGCGGTAACCCTGATTTTTCTCAGCTGCTTGATTTGTAAGTTTTCCTGTATAAATCTGGATATTCCATACATAGCTTGTGTCATTGCTGCAAAGCACCCAGAACTTTATGCCGTACTTCGCCGGTTTGCTTGGCATGTACTGTCTAAAGGGACAGTTTCCTCGAAAAGCAACAAGTTGCTCATCTATTGTTACAAACGCATCAGGATTGTAAGGTAAAGGCAAAGTTTTTACCCAAATATCCCATAGTTCTCGTATAGGTGCTAATTTATCTTGTTCGCGTCGTCTTTCTCTAGTTTCGCGTCGATCAAACCTCAGAACTCTACAAATTGCTTTGAATCTTTCTAAAGACATAGTGGCCCGAAATATATGCCGGCCTGTTACCCGATCCCATAAACTTTCAGTATTTTCATTATAGGATTTGAAAACTCCTGCTAATAACAACAGTCCGATATATGCGCGTAATTCGATGGCATCTAATGTTTTCCAGTTCTCCTCATATACACGGCGACCTTCATTATTAGAATTTTCCAAAATAAGTTTCTCCATTTGCGTCGTAAAAAACAAATCAAAAGCTGTACACTCATCAGTAATACGAGAAATTGCATATCTCGTTAGTCCTGGTTTGAGTGATATTACATTATGGTCCGACCTTCGACCATGCTAGAGTAATAATAAATACAATATATAATAAAAGTTAGTATCTCAATTTACTACTATTAGTGATAAAAAATTCATTCAATTGCATCTTATAAAATTTTCATACACAATTTTTTAAATATTTATATCAATTTATCTTTGTACAATTACACGATAATAATACCCGGTCTTTTTACTTACATGTGTGTTTACAGCATCTGAGCTCCATTCAATTTTTTTATCCTTTGATAACAAAATTGTCGACTCTAAATTCTCTGTCGTGGAATATTATCTTCGTCTTTGGAAGAAGATTCGTAATTTTCTGAGACATGGTCATCTTCAGAGACCGTTACTTCTGCATCTGAGTAATTGCTACTATTGCTACTGTCACTTATTCGACGTGACATTTTGTAAAATTAGCTATAAATGTAAAAAATACTGGAATATGAATCTATAAGTAGGTGTAGTCGCGTACGGAATATGTATACATACATGCATCTGTATACTTTTTTACTGTGAAGATTTATTTAAGTAAGGTACATATTTGTTACATATTGCTCGGCTGCTGGTCTCTTACGCACTCTCTCTCCATGCCCGTCTCTACCGGTCTCCTCACTCTCTCCCCTCCATTTCCACGCATGCGCACACCATCCTGACTTTCCTCTCTATATAAATTTGCTACAGGTATATACTCAACACGCCTCCTCACATTTATATAGTGTCATTTTAATCAGTTTAGATTCAGCATCTCTCGAAACTTTTCAAACTTTTCTCGACACAATGCCTTAGTAAAGATATCAGCTACATTTTCATCACTCTCAATCTTAACTACGTCTATAACCTTTTCTTTTACACAGTCATGTACATAATGATAGTGAACCTCTATATGCTTTGAATTCTTCGTAAAATTAACATTTCTCGCTATATCTATTGCACCAGAATTATCCTCATATACAATAATTGGTTTCGTTAATTCAACCTTGAAAACAATTTTTGTACAAGCTTCAATTCACTTACTGCTTCTGACAACGCTACATACTCTGCAAAAGTCGATGCTTTTGTAACACTCTTTTGTTTTCTCGATTTCCAATATACTACATTGCCCCATAATCTTAACATATACCCAGTCGTGGATTTTCTATCCAAATTATCGCCGGCCCAATCGGCATCAACATAGCAATCTACACATTCATACTCACACCCTTTTTATAAACCAATTCCAAGTCTTTGGTTGAATACAAATACTTTAAAATCCTCAAAGCATACTTGTAGTGTGTCTCATTATAACATTCTTGAAACCTGCTTAGATAGTTTACGCTAAAACTTATATCTGGCCTTGTAGCCGAACTTATATAGAGTAACGCTCCAATTAAATTTCTGTATTTAATATTTCTCTCACAGTTATTCGCCCTTTCTATTTTCAAATTCGCTTCCATGGGCGTATTATACACAGCTTACTATTTTCCAAATTATACTTTCTAACTAGTGACTCGATATATTTGATTTGGTTTAATTTCATCTTCTTTCCACTCGGCTCATACTGCACTGTAATTCCCAAATACTCTTTAATTTCTCCGAGATCTTTCATTTTAAATTTCTTTGATAATAGCAATTTAATTCTCTTAATCTCCTTCTTATTTTCACCACAAACCAATAAATCATCAACAAAGATTAATATGCAAATAGTATCGCTTCCATTTCTATAAGTATACAAACAAGGATCAATCTTGCTCTTTTCGAAACTCACACTCATCAAAAACTCATCTAAGCACTCATACCAAGCTCTTGGGCTCTCTTTTAAGCCATACAATGCTTTTACTAATTTGCAAACTTTATTTGAACCGTCTTCGTATCCTTTAGGTTGTTTCACGTATACCTCAGAGTTCACTCTACCATTCAAAAACGCAGTCTCAACATCCATGTGTTCAATGTTCAGGCCCATTTGACAACAATATGCTAACAAAATTTTTAAAGTTTGCATCTTAGCTACAGGAGAATAAACATCATTTATTTCCTCAGTTTGTTGGAAGCCTCTAACAACTAATCTCGCTTTATACGTATCATCAGATTTTCTCGTATATACCCATTTTACATCCAACACTTTATTATTGTTTGTATTCTCAACTAACTTCCACGTGTTGTTTTTATTTAAACAATCAATTTCTTTGTTCATCGCTTTTCTCCAAAGATCACTCTCATTACTCTCAACCGCCTCCTCAAATGTATCAGGTGCGCTTGTACTACAAAAATTTGCAAAAACCTCACTATTATAAACATAGTATTCATTTAACTTCTTTGGTGGGTTTCTAGTTCGATCAGACCTACGGGCAGTTTCGTTTAAACTCTCATCCCTACTTTCGCTCATACTCTCGAAAGTTTCATTCAATGAATCATCATCCGACTTTTCGTCATTTTCATTATTCGTATCATTATTCTCGTTACTCTCATTATCGGATTCCTCACTATCTAGACCGATACATTTTACATTTTCCTCAACGAACTCTACATGTCTAGCGACAATTACTCTACAGTTTAGAAGTACGCGATACCCAACGTTACTATAACCAATTAGAATTCCCACATCAGCCTTTTTATCCCATTTTGATTCTCTTTTTAGCTCCGGTATTCTAACAAAAACCTTACCACCATATAAACGTAGATTCGATACATCCGGTCTCTTTCCGAAGAATATTTCAAACGGTGTCTTTTGCTCGATGGTTCTTGATAACGTACGATTCTTCAAATAGGTTGCCGCGCATACTATTTCAAGCCAGTACCGTCTATGTACATTAGCTTCTGCCAATAAGCAACGTGATACATCCATTATTGTTCTATTAAATCGTTCCGCAGTTCCATTTAGCTGATGTACATAGGCAGGGCAATTATTAATAACAATTCCCTTTTCTCTTGCAAATCTAAACATTGTACCATTCAAGTATTCTTTACCATTATCACATCTCAAAATCTTAATTCTCTTTCCTGTTAAATTTTCACATTCATTTACATATTCAATCAAACAATCACACACTTCCGCTTTAGATTTTATAGTATACACTTTAGCGATTTTACTATAATCATCAATAAACGATAGAAAGTATTTCTCGCCTTGATACCCTACCGTTTTAAATGGTCCACACACGTCAGTATGAACGATCTCTAAAATATCGTTCGCTCTCTCTCTATTATTTTCAAATGGTAAATCATGCATTTTGCTCTCCGTGCACGTTCTACATTTCATAAATTCCGATTCGATTTTACTTGGCATGCCATTTAACAATTGTTTCTTACACAGTGTCCAAATATCCAAAATTCACATAACCCAGCAAGCGATGCCATTTCTCTTTCTCACTCATACTTTTTGTATTCTTATTTGCTATATTAACGCGCGATACAATATTCGTAGTTGACTCATCTGATTTCAATTTACTTTTCATGATATATAATCCGTTCTCTTTCACAGCTACTGCAGTTACTTTACCAACACTATCAACAATTTTCGCAATTTTTCCTTTTGAAACAATCGTATTCCTTTGTGTTATCTTGCTATAGCTTACTAAATTCGACTTCATATCTTTGACAAAGAAAACGTTCTCCATTTTAATCAAATTTCTTTTCCCAAAACTCTTAAAATAACTCAGTACATTACCGATTTTTGTTGCTTTTACATTTCTATTGTCACCCAAATACACATTTACGGGCTCTTTGAGTACAACATACCTGTCAAACAAACTCTCATCATTTATAATATGATCTGTACAACCGCTATCTAGAAGCCACTGTATTTCATTTCCGTCTCGGCTACTTGACTGATTCTTCTGTGCCGCATTGTGCGCAACCGTCGTTGTCCACGCGCTGTTTTGTCCTCCATACGCCTGCTGCTGCTGATTCGTCTGATGTGTGCTTGACTCGCGCTGTCCCGAACGGAAACCACCGCGCCCTCTATAGCTTCCTCTTCCGGCTCCCTGCCGGCCTCGTGGTGCTCGCCATGTGCCTCGTCTACCCGACGCTTGACCGCCATTTTTGCACTGCCTCTGAATATGTCCTGTCTCTCCACAGTCGTAACATGTCCGATCTCTTTGTAACTTGTTTACGGTGAACACACTTGACTTTTTTTCTGAATTATCGTCTTTTTTATTTTTTATTTCAGCCATTTGTATTTTATTCTTCACATAATCAGCCGTATGATCTTCTTCTTTGAGTGTATCAATCAAATCACCAATATAACTATACGACTCAGGCAACGTGTTTAACATATAATTCAGTTTCTCTTTCTCTGTTACCTTTGCACCAGCGCTTTTCAATTCGTTTACGGCCTTTTCAAAATCACTAAAGAACGTCGCCGTATCATTATAATCCTTGAGCTTTATCTTTTCCAGCTTATTTCTGCACACAATTTGTAACGCCGTTGACTCCTTTAGATACAAACTGTCCAGCTTTTTAATTATTTCGTACGCCGTCGTTTTCTCGCACACAAATTGTAACTGTTTATCCGATAATGCACTATACATATAATTTATTGCCTTTAAGTCGTTTTCATCCCACGGATCTGCGTCTTCCTCCGTTTTTTCTCTCATAATTGCAGCTTCACATTTTTTCATTTTCAAAAACATTATGATTCGTTTTTTCCACATCCCATAATTCTCCCCATCGAACACGGGTATTCTTATCTCATTTTTCGCCATCTTGTGTCGCACGTGCTTTCCTACGTACACGGCTCACTTGATAATTATTTAATCACTTTACTATTTAACCACTATACTACTTGACCACTTAACCACGGACCTCTGCTACCATGTGAAGATTTATTTAAGTAAGGTACATATTTGTTACATATTGCTCGGCTGCTGGTCTCTTACGCACTCTCTCTCCATGCCCGTCTCTACCGGTCTCCTCACTCTCTCCCCTCCATTTCCACGCATGCGCACCATCCTGACTTTCCTCTATATAAATTTGCTACAGGTATATACTCAACATTTACAATATGCATATACAGTAGTCCCTCGTTATCCGCGGGTTTTTTTCCGCGGTTTCGGTTATCCGCGATTTGAAATTCCCGCGTTTTATCGTATGATTTCCACCTCCCCACAGAAAAGAGCAAGCGCGGATAAGTATTTTATAAGTGGGTTTCTAGTTTCGTTATCCGCGATTTCGTTATCCACGGAATATTGTAAGAACGTAACCCCCGCGGATAATGAGGGATTACTGTACATATAGTGTAGGTCAGTGACATCGATAACAAATAAAATGTAGCTAAAATTAAGATATATCTTACGTTCGATCACGTACTAGCACTCTTCGCTGCACGATAGCGACTGAACTAAATTGGTAAGAGTCGACGTCGCGCGTGCAAGTACAGACCTGATCGAGTTTGAAGTCACGCATACAAACCTAACTTTGATCAGAATCGATGCTCCACGCGCCTCGCTTTGTATAAAGCAGTGCTCACAATTTGAGAACTCTTACGAATTTCTAAATATGCACTTACAAATAAAAAATTAGTAAGAATTTTCACACCATGGGCACCTA
Source organism: Xiphydria camelus (assembly GCA_963678675.1). Classification (NCBI taxonomy): domain Eukaryota; kingdom Metazoa; phylum Arthropoda; class Insecta; order Hymenoptera; family Xiphydriidae; genus Xiphydria; species Xiphydria camelus. The sequence goes on along the minus strand of OY783192.1, from coordinate 19,386,941 downwards.
GTTTTACGATGGGTCGTTTTCGACCCTGAACGACGTATGTGTTACTTTTTTTATAGTATAAAATATAGGAGCAGTAGAAAATAACTGAATGGACTAAAAGTTAGTAGTATCTAAAGGAATAAAAGTCATAAAGTTTCGTGTACATATTTTTAAAAGTATATTTGCAATCAAACAATTACGAACGCTCTGGGTCGAAAAAGACCCGAACGCCGTAGGAAGGTTAAGTATTAAAATTGAAAATATAAAATTTTATAGACACAGTGGTAGTATATTCAAGCGATAACAACATCGTACTTAACATATTTCTATGGAAAGAATGATTAAATGAGACAATATTATCCAACGCGGAACGTATGAGCTTTCTTTCATTTCAATATTGCACATCATATGTGCGACTGAATCTTTTCATCTTATCCCCGCCCGACAGAAACGCAATGTATGGTTAGGAGTTTATCAAGCTCTTTCTGTGACTGTGACCGTCACAAATCTTAAGAAATGTACATTTCATATCGGCTAACCAGAGAGTTTCTGTCCTACGTATTGAAAAGAAATCTTATATGTATAATACACAGTGATTCTCAGGATGCAGGTCATAGGACGGTAGGCTACGTAGCGCTTTGTAGAGTAAGTTATTGGGACCGTGCAACACCCGTACAGTGATACCTGGTGGCAGTAGTCGGCGAAAAATCGGCACTTTTATACAGTACCAAATACGATAAGAATATAGAAATACTCGGAAAAACCAATTAGTGAACAACAATATGAATGTTTTTCATCAGGTGTATTTTATAGCAATTATTTATATGTATAGAATTGCAATAAACAGTAAGTATAACATTTAGGGCCGGTTTATTCACCTTCAGACACATTGACTGCCATATAATGTACTTTAACCCGGCAGCGGTGGTGGCTGGCAGTCAACGTGTTATAGGTATAGGCGGCGAGCGAATTTGCTACTAGCGCCACCATCGGCGACTTTGTACAGTTTCCACGGGAATGAGTTGACTGCGACGTGCCAGCTGTCAATCCTGTTCCATCGCAATGAGCGACGGAATTAGGAGGGTCGATTCGTGCTTCTTGGTAGCATCGACCACAAATAATTCGCCGACTAGAATTAATCGCGTCGTAGGCGAAACGAATATTTCGATAAACATACCTAGGTCGTAAATGTCGCAGTTCCGAACTTTTCTCCGAAGGTAATTTTAGAGCGATTCGTAGCAAGCCGTCTCTCGCAGTGCCCGCTTCAATAGGTACCGTCGCAAAAGCGATCCGAGCCGGATTTAGGGGAGGAATGTCGGATGCAGTCGATGGACAATTGGGGAATTTTGATACCTGGTTTATCCAGGAAAGCCATACACTGTTCGCGATCGATGTAGAGATTAGATCTAGATTGTGGCGCGTTACTTAGGTTGCGATGATAGTGAGCGGTAAGAAATGACATAGAAGTCCCCTTGCGACGGAACACATATTAACACAAACTCAAATCACTTGATACATTTTGTAAATCGGTCACAATGGCGAAGCGGTAGGTTTTGGCGAATTTAGGCTGTCAATGAGCCCACAGCCATGCACCTTTCCCGGAAGGATTAATTACTGGACGAGTCGTAATGAACCGCTTTCTGCAATACCCATTCTAATAAATACCGCTATCTATCTTCTTCTATCTTCCATATACACGTTTAAATAAAAATGTTATATTCGTTTCTTCAAGGTCTAACGTCGCGGTCTCACAGGGTCATAAACTTGGCGAGAGCACTACATGCCTGTATTGTGCATGTATCACGTCAATGTCGACACGTTGAGACCGCGTCGTAAGATCTCCGAAAGTTCTTTACCGATTGCTTTGAAATGTGGACATAACGTTGCATTCGGATACGCGCGTTTTTTATATATACCTACTCTTTATATACCTACTCCTTAAGGGGGTAAATGAATAAAAATGTATCTTTTAAATTTCCGAAAGTTTTTCACCGATTGCTTTGAAATTTTAATACAACGGTGCATTTGAATACGCACGTTTTTTTATATATCTACTATCTATATACCAACTCCCTTAAGGGAGTAAAATAAAGAAGAGATTATTTCGTGATTCACGCGGACAAAGTCGCAAGGGGAAAGCTATTGACTACTTACTTCTAAAGTAACTGAATATGGATTAAGAGTTACTGATGTCTGGCGAATGACACGGTCTTCTATCACAGAAATTTGGGTTATACCACATTTGCGCTCACTCGCGTTTAAAACATGTTTAGAAAAGACTAATTTTAGGCCATTTTTATACGAAGCATCATTATGATGCATAAATTTTACAGCCTGAAAGCCGAAATAAATTATAGTATCCATTACCAGCAAGTAGACATTGACACATCAGGTCATACGGTCACTTAACTACAAGGCCGGGTGTCCACCGGATAAGGCCGACCACAATTGGGCCGATCGTTGGGCACTTGGGTATATATATATACAGATTAGGTATATATAGATATACAGATTGGGTATATAGATATACTCAAGTGCTCAGCGATCGGCCCGATTCTGGTCGGCCCGACCCGGTGGACACCCGACCTAAGTGACTCTGGTCAGTTCCCCTAATAAATGTTTCGGTTCGCCTAGGAGAGGCGCTACTAAACAATATTCGCTCGCCGCCTATGGAGAGACGTGCCGCCTAACTTCAAGCCTTCACCACTAGTTGCGCACGATCGTTCGCCGTATCCCCTCCAAGCAGTTGCACGGTCCCAATACGCTCTTGGGCCAAGGACGCTGTACGATTGGCTGCGATGAAGTGCAGGACCCGGTAAATGCTTCGAAAGAAGATCCCTGAGACCTGAGTCAGGCGACCAGACACTAGAAACCTTCTCCCGAAATGGTTGATGCCGTTACAACCAATCGTCGAGATGCAAGCAGTGTCTAGCAATGTTTGATCGCCTACAGTCCCCAAAGTGCTACATAGCATACCGTCCTATGACCCGCATCCTGACAGTCACTCTGTATATAATACAAGGTGTTCTGACAAGGTATTAAGTTTATATATATTCATAATCAAATATTTATCTCTACAGGAGTGACCACTGGTAGAATCTACTCATCCTAATTTCTACTAAAATATCTATGTACGTTGGCCTCTAATAAAAATCTATGTAAAGTTTTTAGTAAAATCTGTATGCTCTTGAGTTAACTGAAATCGACCCAAGGTATTTTGACGTTTAGCACATTTTATTTTAGTAATATCAACTTCAATCAAATTTCACCATGTCGGTCAATTGAAGCTTTATTGAGAATCTTATACCACACGGAGATAAAAACTTCGTATGACAACAATTTTTTTACTAACTAGGGGAGACCGGGGTTGGTTGTTACAATTAGTATAAAATGCGCATCAAGAATAATACAGCGCTACCATCAGTATCATATCGTCACCCCAATATAGGTTTGTTCAATGTCCCATTCCTAAAAGGTGGATATTGAACAAACCTATATTGAGGTAACGATATGTTCAGCGCACGCAGCACCATCTTTCAGTCGTGTTCAACTTGGCTGTGTCGTTACCGAATAAATAACACTTATTTGTTTTTTGACCACTTTAGTGATATTTTATATACGGACATTTTCTTTTATTACGACAATGGTGCAAATTCTACACATTTAGCAATTTTTTTCAAGACATACCTTGTTAAATTTAAGGTTAGGTAAGTGTATTGGATTTTGTTCGAACGGCGCACTCCAGGTTGGTTATTACAGTGTAACTGTAACTTGAAATAATTTCTTGAAATAAATGCTTAAAACATGTTCCGTCACACCGAGCGACGGAATTCGGAGGGTCGATTCATGCTTTTTGATAGCATCGATCATAAATAACTCGTCGTAAGTGCTAGTAACACGAGATTCCTCCTATATTTGTCTTCCCCCGAAAAAATTATAAAAGATATTTTGTTGCCACGGCCCACCCGGGTGTATTGGAACTGCAAACAAATCCGGTTGGATGGTACAAGAGGACTTTGTAATTTTGCTGGAACATTTTATTAAACATACAAAGTGCACCAAACAAAGGTCTATTTTTCTCCTTTTAGATAACCACGACTCACATCTTTCTATTAAAGGCATAGACCTTTGTAGAGATAGTAGTGTAGTAGTTTTATCTTTGCCACCGCACTGTTCACACAAGTTACAGCCTCTGGATAGATCTGTCTACGGTCCATTAAAAAAATACATAAATAGTATGTGATTCTTGGATGAGGAACAATCCGAAAAAGACAATGTAAATATACAACATACCTGGAATTGTGCGAGATGCTTTACCATTAGCTACGACGCTGAAAAACATTCAATCAGGATTTGGCGTTTCCGGAATTTATCCCTTGAACAGATATGTTTAATGATGATGAGTCTTACAAGTTCTGTAACAGATCGTCCTAATCCTAATTTTAACAACCAAGAAACAACTCAGTCTGACCGAACTACCAATGAACCCAAATTGTCTGTCATTTTAGATGCAGCTAATAGGGAAGAAACAGATCAATCGGACCAAAATACCAGTAAACAGGAATTTTCTGTCAATGCGGGGGTAGAAAATATAGAAGAGACCTCACCGGGACTAATAGAATTTACAAGATATCTTCGATACCGATATTCATCACTTATGAATTGGGTTTATTGCACTTGCACTTTTAAAACTACTTTTATTTACAAATTCTTTGTTTATATTACGTGGTTATGTTGACATTTATTTTGAAAAAGAAAAATATCAAATTATTTTAAAAAATTTAATGAGAACCTTCGAGAGCAGTCACTGTCATGTCCGGTTTCTATATTATGACCGGAGTGGACCGACACCGCTTGAAGAGTCGGTGGCTCAATTGGTAGAATGCGAAAGCATTCCCAGTTTCGAAGCATCTCGTATCCTAAAGATCGCAGGTTCGAATCCCGGTAGGGTGTGAAAAAAAATCGATACTACTAGGCGGGTGGCAGGCGGCGGCACTGCACGGGCACACGTTGAAAAACCTCGGTAAAGTCACTGCGTGCGTTCTCCTTTTGCAAAATCCTTCTTTATCTACTTTGTACACTGCGTGATGCCACAGTGGTACCCCAGTGGGCACACACAAAGACATCACTGTGTTGTTTCTCAAAGTCACCGCGTGGTCTCACAGTGCCACCATTGTGAAGTCACCTGGCTATCGGGGCGGCGAGTAACGGAGGGTTTACAATTTGAATTCTGAGATTGGGCGTGCAGCGCCACCCGGTGTTGAGGCGTGGCGTGGCTAGTCAGCTGTTCTGCTCGTGAGTGTTGTTCAAGAAACTTTAAAAATTTATATAAAATAAAGGACACGTCCTAGAGAGTTACTTCCTGCATCAATTTTGTAGAGAATTTCGCGCTCTACAAGAAGGTAATTTTTTGAATATATTATATATTCGAATATATATATTTGAATGTATATAAATTGAACGGTGCTACGCCTAAGTGGGTGTCCATAAGTGGGCGTCCATAACGGCGCACCGCACCTCGCACCGACCCTCGCACCGCACTTAGCCTGGTACAGGCGAGGTAAATAGGCGCGTGGAAAGAGATGGGCCCGTCCATAACGGCGCACGGCCCTTCGCCTCGCACATTTCGCCCTCGCACAAGGAATAGAGCGTCCACAACGGCGCACCGCACCTCGCACCGCCCTTAGCCTGGTACAGGCGAGGTAAATAGGCGCGTGGAAAGAGATGGGCCCGTCCATAACGGCGCACGGCCCTTCGCCTCGCACATGGCATGGTACCATCGCCCTCGCGCAAGAAATAGAGCTTGGTATTTCTTCGAGCCTCGAGCATCGCACATCTCCCAGTGCTCCGTCGTATCATTGCATGATTTTTTTTAAATAAATGAAAACATTATTTTTCGTATTCGATTATATATCTGATTAGTGAAAAATATTATTAAAAATGTTTATTAAATTTTAACGCCTATTGAAACAAAAAACAAATTACCGCATATTAACTACAGCATGCAACTGTTAACAAAACTAATTATGTTGCATATTTGCAACATTACAGAACAAACTGAGAATGAAATACCTAATCTAAAACAATTTTTGCCTTTTGTGAGGCACAAAAACACTCCACATTTGTCACATTTGAAATGGGTAAACCCTTTGCACAAGTAGGAAACTTGCACCTTTGTCTTGAGGAATCGTACGAGTATTTTATCCAATGACTTGCTTCGTCGTTTCTAATATTCATTGGAGTGATACGAGCTGCTGGCCCTCTTTATTTTTTCATCAATTAATTGTTGAGTGTCATTTGATGGTCTTCCACTTTTTTTCTCCTTCTTTGACCCCAGATTGCACAGGCACTCTGCTACTCTTCTAATCTAAATTACCATATGCGTGTGGGGCATTCTCTGTCAAGACAGCCACCTTTTTCATGAGGGTCTCAAAAAAATCTGATTTTTATTTACATAGTCATACTTGATGAAAAAGCATTACCTAATTTTTTTTAGATTTTTTTCAGGCGCCGTTAATGGTATACATTAATTTTAAAATAAATTTTAACTTTAAAGTTTCAAGTATACTATTAATCTCATAAACAACTTTGTATACATGACAATTTTTGTTTTTTTCTCAATTTTTCAAAAAAAAATATACAAAAAATTTTAAGTGACATTAAAAGGCATTTTCTTACAAAAAAGTGAAAAAACACTAGAAAATATTTATATCGCCAATGCGACAGTCTCGATTTTTCTTAAAAAATTCAGTACATTTGAAATCAATAAAAACTGCAGAAAAAAATTTGGTAGTGGGAGGGTCATTTCTTCATGAAGAAAAAAATTCTTTAAGTTTTTTCTCTTAAAAATATTTTTTTTAATCGGACTGTCATGTATCCTTCTATGCATCTGTGCATAGACGGATAAAGAAAATTTTCTGATTTTTAAACGAATTCTTTTTAGTTTTTTCTCTTAAACATTTTTTCAAAAATCCGAAAATGTTCTTTGTTTCTATGCATAGATGCATAGAAGGATAAAAAACATTTTCTGATGAAACAAATTTTTTTAAGACAAAAAACTTAAGAAGTATTTTTTTCTTCATGAAGAAATGGCCTTTCCACTACCACATTTTTTTCTACACAGTTTTTATTGATTTCAAATGTACTGAATTTTTTAAAGAAAAATCGACTGTCGAAATAAATATTTTCTGGTGTTTTTTTCACTTTCTTGTAAGAAAATGCCTTTTAATGTCACTTAAAAATTTTTATATATTTTCTTTGAAAAATTGAGAAAAAACAAAAATTTGCATGTATAGGTACCTACTTGAAACTTTAAAGTTAAAATTTATTTTTCAAATCGATTTATACCATTAACGGCGCGTGAAATAATCTGAAAAAATTCAGGTAATGTTTTTTCGTCCGATTGGTGCCGTCCCCGGACAAGTGCATGTGCACCGCAATAGTTGAATTTATTGCGGGTCTGCACTTTGTCCGAGGAGAGCGAAAGGCAGAGGGTTTCCGTGCCCTCCCGCGAGGCTCCTGAAATTTGAGCACGCGCGGTCGAGTGGCTCTTCGCTTGCGACTCGAGGTACCCCGACGCGTGTCGCTGTCGCTAGACTGGGTATTCTATTTACACCACGCCCGTTGGACCCGCTGTTTATATTTTTTTTCGGTTGTTAAATGATGGAACCTCTCCCGGTAGTCGGGTAATAAATTGTACTTTCGCTGCTCCTTCACATAAGTGCCTGATATCGAGTAGTTTTTGCTTATTTCGATAGTAGGTCATTCATTTCAGTGATTGCAATTAAACATTATTCTATTTACTTCATAAATATCCCTAAAATTGATAATTTGTTTTTAGTTTGCTATGATTACATGTAACAGCGTTGACTTCTGAATGAGAGACAGTTCACGGAGGTGAAATCTCATCTTCCGCTGGAAGGTTAAAAAATTAAAGAAAAAGGATTAAAAAATTTCAAGGTCAATGGCTTAATACAGTTCAATATATACAGGATGTTTTTAAACCTCTGACCCAGAGAGAAAAACCCTATATTCATTAAAAAATTACGGACATAATGCAATTGATTTTATTGAAATCCGTTAAGAATTTACGGAGAAATTAATTATTAAACAGTTATAAATGTTTTGAATTTATTCGGAATTGATGATGTCATATATCAATTAATCAATATATCAATTAAGATAATCGCATTTGCTATCGTTATTATAAACATTATCCTCATGAGCCTTGATATGACGTCATCAATGCCGAATAAATTCAAAATATTAATTACTTTTTAATAATTAATTTCGCCGCAAGTTCTTAACGGATTTCAATAAAATCAATTGCATTGTGTCCGTAATTTTTTAATGAACATAGGGTTTCCCCCCCCCCCCCCCCCGCCCTCTGGGTCAGAGGTTTAAGAACACGCGGTACACACACACACACACACACACCTATCTACCTTTGCTGTCACTTACTCTAAACCGAACGATGATTCTGTAATTTGGTAGAGACAAGTGGATTATAGTTCCTGTTAGAATGACTTTAGTATGACTGAAAGGCTAGGCTAGATGCGAGGCGTCACTATGAGCACTGCTCCATGCTATGGGCGAGGCTATGTGCGGTGCGAGGTGCGGTGCGCCGTTATGGACGGCCCCTTAGTCGGTAAGAGCGAAATTTCGCAACGTTTTTGTTAAATAAACAACTCCGCGGTCACCTACGTTATGTTGCCTCATCGGAATATTGTTCACGAGATTTTTTCGTTTCGATTGGTCAATAATAATTCATCGACAGAGGATTAATCTAATGATGCACATGTAAATTGGATCTAGAATGACTGGACTAATATGATTATATAAAAATTGTAACAACCATCCCCGGTCTCCCCTACTGCAAATCTGAATTATTTTGAAATTACGTAGCAGGTTTTTTCCAGAAATTTTATTGCTAAAACAGCAAGTACATTTACTGAATAATTTGTTACAGCAAAAAATTGTTTTGCTTTAATAACTAATAAGTTTTACTTCGCGTTGCAAAAATTATTTGTTATTGACAATGTTCGTAGTAGTAATAAAAAATTGTACCAGTGGTAGCAATTCTGAATTACTATGAAATGATGTAGCAAAACTTTTTTGCATAGACAGTGATAGTATTTGTTGCATTTGCACGAGATATACCTTGATTGCAATTACCTTTACATTTACCTTATTATTTGACTTATACATATACCTATACCTATGTCTTGCATGCTTAAACAAAGAACGTTCGAAAACAATTTGGAACTTGTATATATAGGATGAGGCAGTGAAACGGCATGATTTAAAAAATCGCTAAAAATAGAGATTAAAGAAAAGTTGTTTTATTTTAGCATAAATCAGGTCTGCATTAGTGAAAATTTACTTTAAACACTTTGGACTTGAGGTAACCCCGAAAGAAGAAGTCTGGAGCCGTCAAATCTGATGAACGGACATGACATGGAATATCGCCATTTCTGCTGATGAGACGACCAGGAAAAGCGAGTCTGAGCAAATCCATTGAAACATTGGCAGTATGGCTTGTTGCACCATCTTGCTGGAAGAGTATTTCATTATCAGGATCATATTCATCGATTCCAGGCAGATCAAAAGTTACCAACATGTTAGCATCCGAGTTTTTGTAATAAGCCTTTTACAGCAAACGCGCGTTGCTCACTGGACCAACGTTCCATAGCTAATAATATTTTCGCCGTTGTCGTCTGTATAGACGACAAAGGTCCAGTCCCCCACTCCGACGACTCCCCGCCAAGCCTTTATCTTTACAGATGTTCAAAATGATTCCCTTGCTCAGCCGAGCAATAACCCAAGCGGTCGTAAAATGCTGGGACCGCATTTTGGATCACTTCCTGGGGGGGGGGGGGGGTTCTCCTCATAAATCCTCGTTATTTCCTAGTCGAGGTCCTCAATGGTCAGGAATGGGCGAAGCTCTAGAAAAAATAATCCATCATTCTACAAATAATTTTTGTAGTAATATTGCCTTTGTAAATAATAAATAAATTCAATGACTTCAAGATAATTCATTTCTGTTATTTCGCTCATCCATTTTAAATTCCTCTCGATTTATCGTTACACTTACCCTACTCAAAAATGCTAAGAACTGCCTAGCCACTGTAATCTTCCATGTCGGTTCACTTGTCTCTACAACTCGTTAATTATTTTACATTTATCACAAGATTATCACCCTTTCTTCATTACTACGATTTAACTGAATTTTTACTTTTGATTAACAAGCGCGTCCGAGGATCGAAATAAACGCGAGGGAAATCGTTTAACGAATGGAAATATTTTATTAACTTTGACAACCACGTTTTATTCCCAAAAAATACAATTACTCCAACAAATTCCACTTTGTGAAGATGCGTACCCGTCACCCGCCATACTTTCTCGTCTGCTAGGTACATACGCCCTAGAGAACTTCTCTCGCGACGGTTGACATCATCCGGCGATAGACAGAGCCAATCGTTCGGCGTCTCCGACCAATAGCGTACAACCTGCAGTCTACAAAACGGTACGTGTCATATCGTCCTATGTCAACAACTTACGTGGAGACCGCGTATAATATATGGAAATAGCAAAAATTTAATTCCTAATTGCAATAAGTTTTACTAGTGACAACAATTCTATGCTACTATTTCTTTTGTTGTAACAGTTACTACATCTTTTCTGCTGTATCCGCAAATGAATTTGCTCATCTATAATAGCAAATATGTTTGCTAAAATAAACTCAGTTACGACTCGTGGAGGAATTTCATTGAACCTGTAAATTATATATTATATATTGAATAATTGCTGTAATTAATGTCATTGCGGTAGCAAGATTTTTTAATAGTTACATAATTTGTTGAGTAGCAAAAATTTTACTCTCTCGACTGTAGTAATTTTTACTAGCAATAACAATTCTTTTTTACTGTCTTATTTTCGTTGAAACAGCTACATTTTTTCTATTATTTCTGCAAATTTAGTTGCTGAAATAGCAAGTATTTTTATTACAACAAATGTTGCTAAAGTCACAGCTATATTTGCTACAATTACAAAAATAATTGCTGTCATAACACTTATTTTTGCAATCACAACAAAAATTTATAAGCAAATCTTAAATTTGCTGGAAGTGCAGAACTATTTTTTTCTGTACATCAAGATTGACTTGAATAGGGACTGATCCGGTGGTTTGAAAGTGACTTCGACTGCCGAAAACCTTGACTATGTCTGACGACTACCGCCTCTATAGAAGGTAGTAGAACTATGGCTTACAGCCGCGGTCATTATTCGTTGACATTACTACCTGAAATACACTCCGTCAAGCAATTCAGGGATCACTTATATTCCGCGAAAAAGAAGGCCATTTTCAACTGGCCGTATCTTTGTTAAAAATGATACAATTTCAATCACTGACTAAACATTTGGATGGTTGAACTTTCAGCTTCAGAATTGCGCGTAGATCCGGCAATATACGCAATGACAGGTAGACCTGTTCAAGTCTTGGAATTTCGGGTGACAATTTGCAGATTCACGTAATGTTGTTTGGAGGGTACGTCATCGTCGAACCACTCGATTCCGTGATGATACTTCGTCAACCAATTATTAGTAGATCTTGATGTCAATAGTAGATTGCTAAACCGATACGGCGGTGACTCTACCAAGTGGCCCGTGTACTGATTACCCAGAGAGATCACGGTAACTTCTTTTGAAATGAAAAATTCTCCAATATCTCGAAAGCCCTGAATATCGATGACAAGATCCATCGTGCACGCTCTGCCGAAATAGACTGACTCTCTCTTTTCATGTCTACCTGAGAGAGGCCGTGATACGAGAGTGATTGTAGGTGGCGTTGTTTAACCGTTGAAATCTACCATAACTTGTTGTGATGCAACGATTTCAAGAACGTTCTTGCATTCGGCATAAATACTACAGTTCACCGTCGATTGCAGGGCTTCCCCCAAACATACTTCAATTCTGACGCTTCCATTAATGATCAAATTCCAGTGGAAATTTTCATTTGCCGAAAGATCTGGTATCAAATCGAAGACAAACAAACAGTAGCCGTGAGGATAGTTTCGTCGTGCGATGCAGTTACAGTGATCGAGGAAATGTGTTCCAGTTCCCGAGAAGAGTATGTGATAAGCCTCCACGTATAATCGGCCATCTTTTACGAAGCTGGGCTGCAGGGGTTTGGGCGGTACCTGCGCACCGTCGACGTAGAGTGACAAGTGGTTTATTCTATTGTGTAATGTTGAAAGATGAAGGGATTCAAGGAGTTGTCACCATTGAAAGCTCTATTTTTGACAAATCCAAGGATAATTCGTTTCGGTAATTGACCAAGAATAACGTTGTCCAACGTTTCGCCGTGCAGGCCGCTATGCATCGTCATGGCTTTCACTTCGGTGCGTGTTAACGGATATTTTGCCGTCGTTTTGGAGAGTGCTCGAGCGTGCGCCAACAGTATAGATGGATTAACTTTGACACGATGAACCAGAAGAATAGACTCTAGGATGCGCACTTGCATCTTGTTTGTTGAACCCATGAGGCAGAAAGAATCTCGCTTTTGAACGGTTCGTAAACGCACTTCCATACCGTTGATCGAGAATCTGTCCTGATTGAAGACGTGACAGTGCAGATGACCGAAAAGATCAATTGTTTTTCCGAAACCCGTCACTTGACGGCGATGTTTGAGACCCACTTTGATATCATCCAGAGTATTCATTTTCTCAGGCGTATCGACGTACCATAGGGCGCTTGTAAGGTGGGATTCTTTTGCATCGAAGCTGTAGTTTGGTAGAGCGTCGATATAAGCTCTGTAAGCGCAGACATTATTCAGTGGCGAAACGAGTTTCTGGTTGAAAAATACGAGTACGTCCACCTGATTGAAGATGGAATGAAGAAAATTGTTGACCGGCGCAACTGTGTTGCATTCTCGATTTTGGTCACATCAGAGGCGGGGTGGGAGGCCTGTATCTTGACGCGTGCACTGACCATGGTGTGTGCAAGATCCAGATACTCTCTCTCGTCAACGTGTCCCAATACGATGCATTTGATAGGTGAGTCATCGCTCAATGAAGATATGGGCTTGTATTATATCCATTGCGAGTTCTCAATCGTAGTTTGCGTCGGCGGAAGTGAAAAGAGATTCAGTTCATAATTTATGTACTCGTGAAAGTGTGTGTAAGAAAGCTATTTTTGTTTAATTTCAAGCAAATAGGATAACGTACCCAGTTGTTGGCCCTTTAACCCTTTGAAGCACACATTTTCCTGATATCCTTATTTTCATAAACATAGTTGCTCTTCAGGTTTTTTGGGTCGCTGATTTCAAATTTGCTATCAGATTTTCAAAATTCAAAATGGCGGATTCAATATGGCGGATCCAATATCCGCCATTTTGAATTTTGAAAATCTGACCATGTATTCGTAATCAGCGATCCCAAAAACTGCCAGATATACATTTTCATGATATTTGCACCGTTTTCCGAATTTTGATCCGTCATATTGGATCCGCCATTTTGAATTTTGAAAATCTGACCATGGATTCGTAATCAGCGACCCCAAAAACTTCACGGTGGCGACTTTGGCGCCAAAACTTCGAAAACTTTCGAAGATAATGAATTTTATCTAGAAAAATTGCGATTTGTCAAGGTTTGTTTATCCGCATTAACAAAATCATGCATGATTTCAAATTATTGCACATCAATTCTTATTCTTGAATATATTCGGACTATAACTAATGCCAAAACACCAAAAAAAATTCGAAAATTCGGTGAAAATTACTCAGACAATGGTTATAAAGAAGGTGGCACTCTCAGAGTGCCACCATGCCGCAAAGGGTTAAGGAAGTAACTCAAGAAAAATTACTCTGATTTACACAAGCAAAATGTGACAGTCTCTGAAATTTGTATTCCGAGTTGTGTAATATTTTCTCTTTCATATGACATAAATATTTTTAATTATACTTTAAGGGTTTTTACGCGAAACTGGTTTTAATTAAAAACAGGGAAAGTAGTAGTTATTGGCACTTTGCCTGTAGTTATTGGCACGCGGATGGCTGTAGTCATTGGCACCCATTGGCAGTTATTGGCATTCTTCTCGCAGTAATGGAATACCTAAATACCTACCTATAATAGCTACTCAAAGGTTAAGAGTTAAAATCATTTGAAATAAACGTTTTTATTAAGTGAACAAAAATTGTTACTAGGTTTTTCTTTGGCATACTTTGCACAAATGATGAGGTGTGTACTCATCTTCTTTCAGCAGGCATTTGTAATAGTACATTCTCAAACAATTCTGACTCGTAATTCCAAAATGTGGTACTGTTGCATTTTGAGTACACATAAAACAATCCCTTATTCAGGATGACGTTATCCATAGGAAGGCACACTGGACTCTTGCGTATCACCTCGTTGCTTGCGTTACTTGTACTCGGAAAATCACGCTGGGTTGGTGTAATGGAATTTTTGCCCTGCAGACCTTCTCCATTTTCTGTCAAAACCGCTGTTAACCCTTTAAGTGGCAGAAGACTGGGATCCATTTTAAAACACATTATATGAACTTTTTTTATGTATATAATATTTCTTGCCATGAAAAAATTATTTTCATATTTAAAAAAATTATAGATACTTATTTATATTATTTTTTCATATGTATTAGAATTTACATTTATCTTGTGTAGTATTAGTTTCCCATTAAAATATCAGCTAGGAGACTTAGGCCTGGTGGGAAACTATTCTCCCAGTAAAACTTAAAGGGTTAAGGGATTACATCTAGTCTGAATTTTCGAAAAAAAATCGAGTTTTCGTTTTTGACGGATTCTTAAAGTATAACCTTTCTGTTGAAGCGGAATCGGAAGACGTGCCTACTTGTAGCACGGTCCGTCGCAGAGTGAGCGAACGCGGTGATCGAACGACGTTCGCGACGCGTGGGAGTTTCACGAAGCTTCGTGAACGTTCGGGCTCGCGAGGTAACGCGCGTATCGCTACGGTTGCACAGCACGCTAAGCTGTTTCAACACTTTCAAAAATATTCTCTGAAAATTTCAAGTTGATCCGTTCAAAACTGAGCGAGTTATGGCCTTTTTTACAGTTACGTTCACACACTCTTTGCAGTAAATCAGGCTGTATGTCGGCAATAACGCGTCGAATGTTGGCTTCCAAGTGCTCAATTGTTTTTGGTTTATCGGCGTAGATATGCGACTTTACGTATCCCCAAAGAAAATAATCTAATGGCGTCAAATCGCATGAACGAGGTGGCCAATTAAGAGGTCCATTTCGTGAAATTAATCGTTGGTCAAATGTTTCTTGCAGTAAATTAATTGTATCGCGCGCTGTGTGGCATGTGGCGCCGTCTTGCTGAAACCACATGTCTGCAACATTAACACCTGCCAATTGAGGCACAAGAAAGTTAGCAATCATGTCTCTATACCGCTGATCATTCACTGTAACGTTCTGACCATCAGCATTTTTGAAGACATAAGGACCAATGATTCCACCGGCCCATAAAGCGCACCAAACGGTCATTTTTTCTGGATGTAATGGTGTTTCAATAATGGCTTGTGGATTATCATCGCTCCAAATTCGGCAATTCTGTTTGTTGACATAGCCATTTAACCAAAAATGTGCTTCATCACTGAACAAAATTTTCGAATGAAATTGTGGATCAATGGCAATGTTTCCATCGGCCCATTCAATAAATCTACGGCGCGAAAGATGATCGTGTGGCTTCACAATCGTTTGTTGTGTTCGCACTGTACGACGTCTTACGGGATGCGTATTATCGTTTAGAGTAAACGTATTGCGAAAACGAACCATAGTTTCTCGAATTAATCGCTCTGAAGGACGATTATGAGCACCATAAAACTCACGTAATGCCCGATGTGTTTCTCTAATTGTACCGTGTCTTTTAAAATAAATTTGAACAATTTGCAAACGTTGCTCCGGCGTGAGTTTATTCATGATGAATGGCCAAACCATACTAACCTCAAAACAATCACGAACTGTCAAATCGGCTGTCACAGAAAACAGTGTTGCCAATTTAAAGTTTTCCGAGTCTAAAAAAACACCCTTTATAACGGAGTTAAACGTGTTTTTCTCGAAACGGCTTTTTCAAAATCGGTGACCACGATATCTCAAAAACGAGTGCACCGATTTACTTGAAATTTTGCATACTTTTTTTTTTATATCAAAAGGCAGTCCTTAATCGAAGGATTTTTTTTTCGATGCATACTTTTTTTATATCAAGGAAAATGATGTGATTTTTTCACCGAAATTTAGACTCACTTTCGATCACCGATCTTTTTTTCAAAAATTAATATTTTATCAAATCCTTCGATTAAGGACTAGATAATACGATACAAAAACGTAATTTATTTGGTTTTTTGACGTCAGATGATCGGTGTGGAAGTTACAGTGGTCACCGCAGAAAGCCTTTTTTGAACAGCGGTCTGGGAAATACATTATATTTGATACACATTTGTGAATTTTTTCCAATAAAAAATTATGAAACATAGTCAAAGATATAAAAAAAAACAGTTCGAAACCTGCAATCATTTTCCGAACAAAAAATTCACAAAAATACGCCTTTTTTCGGCCGCCAACTAGGTGTAATCCTTTAAATTTCGGACGTGTTCATTTTTTTTTGTTTCTTATCTGCTTTAGTTACTTTGCTCTTCATTTCTCGGGTTGCTGTAGTGGAATTTTTGCTCTGCAGACCTTCTCCATTTTCTGTCAAAACCGCTGTTAAATTTCGGACGTGTTGTAATTTTGTTGGTTTCTTATCTGCTTTAGTTACTTTGCTCTTCATTTCACGCTTTTTTCTATTTTCTTCTTTCTTATTCTCTTTTTGCAGCTTAGCTTCTTCCTTTTCTTCGTGCATTTTTTTCCATCCACTAGATGTTATCACGTATGGCATTCTTTCAGTTTTACGCTGAAACTTTCGTTCTGGTGTCAGTTGCCATAGCAAGGTATCCCGTAACCCGCGATCTGCAGCTTCCACGGTAGAATCACGTTTGTCTGCTGTGATTTCTACCTTTAAAGTTTCATTGCTTTTTTCGCCTTCTTCTATATGGGATGCGTTTGGATCAGCATTTTCTTGAGACTCGGGAATATGGTGCTGCTCATTTTGAAATTCTGTGTATTCTGGTAATGCTCCAAGATCAATGTCTTCGGAATTTGGGGTCGTTAATGTGTTGCTTCCTTTTTCAACTTGATCTTGGGGAAGTAGACAATCCACAAATATTATTTCCACATTTTAAATATTTTCTTCTCTGAGATACGGTACCGGCAGCTCATAGCTTTCTACATACCTTGGTTTGCAATGAGGGTCACTGTTCTGATATAACTGACAGTCGTCACCATCATCATATTGCACGGTAATGTTGGGATCATCTGCGCCAGAACTCATTGATTCAGTAGCTTCCCCTTCTTTTAATCTTAAAAATACTTTCTCAAGCAACTAAAAATCTTCATTTTCATCAATATTTCCCCGGTTGTCGGTCCACCGTTTCAATTGGCTTAATTTTTCTAGTCCAACAATGGAGACAAAGTCATCATATGTCAGTTCGCAACTTTCTTTTCCATTCCCGGTATCAACAGCTGTACCCTGTTTGCTGCTTTCCAATACATTATGAAAAGTCGATGGGTTCGACATTCCAGGGGTACAATCCACATGCTTTGAAACCGTTACAAATTGAGGAACTGCCTAATGACCCCAAGGCATTTTTTAGTATTGGCGCAAAATGAAATTTTGTTAATCCAATGAAAGGATTGTCTCTTCGCCATTTCAGAACTGCACGTTTCCATGCATTCTTCAGAGGTTTAAAGCAGGCAACATCCGCTGGTTGCAGGATTCAGGTAGCATTTGAATACAATGCAACGAGTATTATTTGAAGCCTGGTGCAAACGATACTTACAATCAGTTATAATGTCACCAGCTGCAATCAGTCAGGCTATAATGGACACATGTCAAGCATTACTGTATGTTCTTCAGCAGTATATCAAGGTAAGTGAAATAAAAAATTACATATTCTGTAAGTATCATATATTTATTGTATCAAGTAGGAAATGTTGAATAAAAAAAAGTTAGAAGAAACACTAAGGACAAAATAAAAACAAGTTAAACAGAAAGTATCATGAAAACCTCGTACTTCTTATTGATTTCCCGTAAAATGAGTAAAGAGTGATCCGGCAGTGGAGCATGTAGTCATTATGATGTTTATCATGTTCAACCAGTATAGATGCAGATGAAGGAGGTGTAAGCACGTAGTTAGGAGATGGCTGAGACGGGTGCGGAAATGGAGAATGGTAGTTGGGAGATGGCTGAGATGAGTGCAGAGATGAGGAATGATAGTTAGATGATACAGGTGGAGGTGTATTTATTTGCAAATGCAATTGAGTTACTACCACTCCTGGGTTCAGATAAATATGCACATGCCCGTTCCAGTAACTCGTTTTGCTTGGCAACCGTACTTTTCTTCTTTGTCATCGCAGGTCGTAGTGGCAGCATGACTGCATTTGCAGAGGAAATAGATCCGTAAGAAACGCTTTCTTGCGATTCTATTCCGTCATGTCCTTGTGACTGTATTAGGTCTAAATTAGGTCCATATGTATTATTTGTAGTTTCCTCTCCATCAGTATCGGGAATCTGTAAAGATATATACTTTTAATATATTACAGATGCCATCGACAGAGGAAGAATGGAACACTATTGCTTCTGAGTTTCGGGAAAGATATCAGTTCTGGAATTTTGCTTAGGAGCTTTAGATGGCAAACATATTGCAGTTCAAAAACCGGCACATTCAGGATCATTATACTACAATAATTATAAAGGATACTACAGTATAGTTCTCATGGCATTAGTAAACTCGAAGAAAAAATGTATCATGGCAGATATTGGTGCTAATGGCCGAATATTCGATGGCGGTGTACTATTCTACACTAAATTCTAGGAGCTTTATCAAAAAGGTGATTTAAATGTACCAAGTTCATCACCAATGCGAAATTCAGAAGAAGACTTTCCTTATGTTTTTATAGCAGAAGAAGCTTTTGCATTAGGGAAAATTTTATTGAAGCCCTACCTACGAAGTGCATGTAATAGTGACCGAAAATTATTCAACTACCTACTGTCGCGTGCTAGATCAGTTGTTCAAAGTGCTTTTGGGATACTGAGATCAAAATTTGGAATTTTCCAGAAACCTATATGTTTTGAGGCCAAAAAAGCTGCAACTATAGTAACAACGTGCTGTTATTTACATAATTATTTAATGAAAACACAGCCAAAGCTTTATTTGCAATCAAATTGGAGAGTCACAAAACTAGATAATGCTGAATTACATGATTTGGAGTCCGCTAGCATTAGAAATTCAACAAACGATGCGAAAATGATAAGAGAGAAATTCTGTCACTATTTTAACAATGAAGGCAAATTGGATATTCGTAAAAAAGAATAATAAAGGTATAGTGATATAGTATACCCAAGTAGCAAAAGATGTCTGTCAGACGTCTACAAGATGTCTATATGTCTAGAAAATGACATCTATATTTGGTATAAACATGGTTAAAATCTAGATATAGATAGCGCGTAAATGTCTGACAGATATCCTAAGTTGAAAAGAATCGATATTCTGTGGTAAATATAATAATTTCATAAAATATAAAATTAATAATATTAAAAAACAGGAATTACAAGGCTCTAGAGGGTTTTCTCGTTTTCTAATAAAATGCTAGCTGCTAATTCGTTTTAAAGTTTTTTATTAAAGGACGAGAAGACTAATATAGAGCTTTATAATTAAGTTTGTTTAATACAGAGATGTCAAAAACGTGTATAGAACGATACTTGTTACTAGTTACAAATGTAATTAAATATCTCAATTTACCTGTTACTTCGTTATACAAGTAGCAAGGTAACAGTAGATACTTGATCCAATAGTATCGAAGAACGAAGATGTTTAGTTACTCGTTACATTTGTATGGAGAGAGCAGCGGAATAAAATCGTTACTCGCGCGATACGTTTGTATCGAATAACGAAATTTGTTCCGCTACTCGGAAAAACTATGGAGCTTATTTAGTTTCTCGTTACATTTATATCGAATAACGAAATTAAATTCGCTTCTCGATACAGATTCGTGACCCAATACAAATGTAATAAGTAACGAAATAAAATGAGTTACTCGATACAAATGTAACGAGCAACGAAATGATATTCGTTCCATGAGACAAATTGAAGCAGTTACGGCAGTGTTCGGAAACGGTATCTAAACGCAGCAGAAAGTGTGTAAACCTACACTTATTTTCATGTCATAATATTAAAATACATAAATGTAAACGGAACGGAACCGATATGGAACGGAAACGGAACGTATAGTGAGAATCAACCTTTAAACTCACTGTATCATATTCGCCTAGGGCACAGAGAACATACGAAAAACCTGTGCGGATACCGTCGGCTATATTTTACTGATTGTGAGTCTCTGTTATGGAACACTAGAACCCCGGAAGAATTTCCCTCTGCTCAACAGTTGGCATTCAAACCAATGCATGACTAAGCGGGTACCCATCTCATTAATGGCAGCACGAAATGCTGCTTTACATATCAGACATTATAATTATTACAAATATTATTATAATTTATTAAAATAATGCTTCCATTCATATATTAAACAATTTTTTAACACATGTATATTTGTAGCTGTTTTACAGACAATATCATATGAATGGTGAAGGCTTGTAGTGATAAACTATATAAATAATAGCGCCTCATATATCATAATTTTCTTAAATTTGTTTCCATCGTTCATATCAGACCGCTTAATCCAAAAACTGCTAGCGTGACAAATAATTACAAAAATTAATTAACATAAATCTATAGAAATTGAACAATACAATAATAAATTACATTGAAAATAAATAAATAAATAAAAAGTAGTTGATACAGAGCAACAAAATAATAGATCACAAGAAACAAAAGCATAAATTATTCAATAAACGGGGGGAATAAATTAATCAGTACCAGCGTGCTTTTCTGAAAAAATCGTTTAAATAAATACTGGAGATCCAATCTATTTACGATCCCAATTTCTTGACGTCGATATTTAAACTATACTTTAACTCGATATTACTTGTATATACAAACTAATAATAAGGTTATCAAAACAGGCGCAAAATATATATTCTATGAAGGTTTCAAACTTGAACATAAACAGGCGGATAAATGTCCAATATTATTAATGTCCTAAAAGTGGCAATTATTTCACCATTTGATATCAATTATTCGAAGTGGCGATAACTCGGCCATAGATATTAATTATTGGAAATGGCGATAACTCAACCAGAAAGATCAGTAAATGTATTGACAAGGCAGCCTGTAGGATTGGTTAATGTGGTTATAACTCGACTATAAAATATTACAGTCTTTCGTGATACTACTTTTTTGTAATCACCCCACTATAAAGAATTTGCATTATTTCAAGCTTTAACAGCGTTGGCCTTCATCAGAACCCGTTGCTCAAAATGCTCTTCTGATAAGCGATTCCATTTCGGTAAGTTCATCATTGTAGCAAAACTAAATAAACGCTCGACAGGGGCAGATGATGGCAGCGGAGTATTAAATTTGATAAATACATTTTTTATTATTGGGTACTCGTTTAACATGTCCAAGTCAGTATTCGAATTTGCCATATACTTGGCAATTTCTACGCTCTCGGTTCCCCTTGCACTGGGAGCAGCGGCCTCACCGTCTCCAAAGTCAAAGAAATCATCCACCTGGTGTTCAAGCCCGTTTACTTCCGGAATCGCTTCTTCTGATCTGCGTCGTTCCTCTGCGACTGCTTTTAAAAAGAGATTGTCGACTTTTCGGCGCTTTGAGTCAGGAAAAGAAGCGAGCCACCTTGTCTTAAAGCGCGGATGGCTGACTGCGGCTATCGCTGCTCCAGCGACATCATCGTCGATCGCAAAGAATACATCAAATCTTTCGTCAAGCGCCTGAATAATACCGGTGACCAGTGGCATATACCGTGTACTTATCTTCGAATTTGATTGCTGCAGTACATTTAATTTTCTTCTCATTGATACTAAAGACGGGAGAAGGTACCCGTAGTAGCAATAAGTTTCCCCTTGCAACAGATCGATTGTTGCTGCCAGAGGTTTTAAGATCTTCAGGTATACTTCGAGGTATCTGAAGTCATTCTCGGTTAGAACAGTTGATATTCCGACAAGAAGACTTATCTCCACAACTTTTTCCTTAAATGCTACGATACGCTCCAGAGAATTATACATTGAGTTCCACCGTGTTACGACTGGACGAGGTAAGGCAGCCCCCAGATAATCTTTGATTACTTCATATGACTTTGGAGACCGGAGGGCATTCCATAATGCTGTGCACTTTTCCAGAGCTCCAAAGTGAATTGGACAGAGATAGCTCGAGGCCTTTATTATTTTTATTATGTCAACTGATGCAATCAAGTGCAAGGTGTGACTTACACATCGCAAGTGCTTAGGCAACATCAAGCCGAGGTTACCGATCGCCTCGGGAACCGCTTCATCGATCTCAGGGGCTACATTATCGTTATCCAAATTCGAATCTAATGTAGAAGGTAAATTAACAGCCATTGATTCATCTTCATCGAAATCTGAATCTCCATCTAAAATCGAATAAAATACAGGACATATAAAGTTTTATATAATCGGAAGCCATGAGCCAACCAGAATGGAAACAAGGTATATTGGGATATGTTATATAAAACAATATGTGTGTATCACGTGTGAGTTACGTATACCAATTATACCAGGTCAATTTCAAGGTTTTTCCTGGAATGTGTTATCTAATTTTTGCGACTGCCACTTTTATCTTTTTGCCTTCCTGCTCTTTCCTTAAACATATCTCGAATATACCATATTGTGAAGGGGCAATAATCTCAGAACATGTGTTTTCTTACCGCCCAAAAAACTGTTAGCTACATGGATACCAAACTCGCGAAAAGCTTTCACAAAATTCGATCCATTATCGGTGACTGTTGCCACTATTTTCTCGGCATTCAAACCAAAAGAGGAATTTATTTCTATCAGAACATCGGCTATTCTCTCCGCTGAATGGGTGCCAGAAAATCTTCGACAAGCGATCGCAATTGACTTCAGTATCAGCGTCTTCGGTTCGATCTACAATTTACAAATCCACAAAATGTGTATTGTGTGTTTGCATTTGTCTACAGTATTGACAATCGCTGAAAAAAATGTTAGTCTTCGCTAATAACTATTCTTTTAAGTGGTTTCTCACCCAATGTGCTGTAACGCCTATAAACCTACGACTCCTAGAGGTCCATATGTCTGCTGTAGTGCAGACATAGATTGCGTCGTTATTGAGGTTGCTTCGTATCTCTTACATTTTATTTTGATACAGCACCTCGATCCGTTTGCAAAGCGTATTCCTCGTAATATGCTTCAACGTTTTGTTACGTTGCTTTATTTGAAAATCTAAATATATAAAGCAATTTAAAATACAAGATAATACACGCAAAATAAAGGAAATTAAAAAAACCGACCCAACCATTAAAAAATTCCAGTAAAAGTAACACCAATAATAATAAATTATGATGCAGTTAGATATTTTTCGGAATGAGAGCTGTTTCAGCGGTCGATTTAACTATGAAGCTGGATTTAGTTTTTGATATTAAAAGCTTTAAATACTTTCACGATGGACTCACCGTCAAAAATTTTCCGAAAACTTGGCATCTCAACCGTACTAAGCGATGCCATACTTTCTATAACGTAGTTCGTGATGTTCATTTCGAAGCTTCTTTGAGAAAATTCACAAGAAACGCGAGGTTCGCGATCTCGAATTACTGGAGCTTGCGACTTACTCTTTTTATAATCCAAGAAAGCCTGATAATAATCTGCATGTTTACGCTGTAAATTCCGTCGCGAAAAAATGGAAAGAATAAGCTTACGTTACTAACAGTTTATGTATAGCTAAAGCACATTTATTTATGAAACATACCCTAATATGCGTGGCAAAATTTGATGGTGATCTGAATGATCCTTTTATCGTTTTATGTGACACACATTTCTTGCAAGCTCCGATAAGCGTACCACGCAACGAAGAATTTTCCAAATCGATTTCAAAATATTCCCCATCGGAAAAGGCATGCTTGTTGCATTCCTCTATAAGGCGCACCGAAAGAAATTTATTCTTAAAGCTAGTATAATATACTAAAACTTAGTATATTTCCCTCTAAAATAGGCGGTAAGTATATTTTCTAATCGTTAGAGGAAAATAATTTAATAAACGCATACTAATGTGGATGCATACTAGGTTTAAGAATATCCTCTTATCTGAGTTCAGTATGTCACACATTCTTAAGGTAAGTATTTCCTCTAAACGCCCGTAAAGGAAGCATTCTAAATAAGAAATCAGTAAAATTACAGAAAAATCGTTTTATTCTCATTTTCTGTTTGTATCGTACATTTGTCAGATAAAAAATTTATAATAATTATAATTATATCGAAAGGCCTTATACATACATATGTCATTGCAATACGTGTTTAAATGTAACGTACGTACCCAGCTAGAAATCGTACCCCGAAATAAGCTTGTTACAAGGTTGGCCGGCAAGGTAGAACCTTGCGGCAAGGTTGCAAAACAAGGCTGATGCAAGGCAAATCCGTTACGCGTTTCAATGTTGTGACAGTATGCTATGCAAGCTTGTTTCAAGGTAGACTATGGCGCTTGGGACAAGGTTGCGTTGTCGGTAATGAGTCGGTAATGAAGAACATTTGAGGTTAGAATTACATTTTTATATTTTATTGATAATTAAAATTGGGTTACAATACATAGCGATAGCATTACAAATTTAGAAAAATAATGTATAATACTAAGACGAGTAAAATTGTATTATTCCTACTTTAATATCACTAGGTTTACGGAACCCCGTCAATTTGACGGGTGACTTATTCAATTTCGATTGTTTAATAATACATGAGATAATTTTAACTTAACTTTTATTAGGTAATAATCAGGCCAAAAAACAACAAAAATCACTGCTCGTCTGACGTTTGAGTTCCTCTTCAAACGAATCCTTCATTTCGTTTCCGAAGAGGGTTCGGAGAGGAATCGAAGCGTCAGACGTGTTGTGATTTTTGTTGCTTTTGGCCTGATTATTACCTAATAAAAGTTAAGTTAAATTAACCTCACATATTATTAAACAATCGAAATTGAATACCTATATCTCTCTTGTACAGCGAAATATAATGTACGGAAAAGTATTCTAACAATTTAGTCTAAAATCTCATAGATTCTTAAGATAATATTACTTCTGTCGCCTGTAGTTTAATATTAATTTAACTTAACTTTTATTAGGTAATAATCAGGCCAAAAAACAACAAAAATCACTGCACGTCTGACGTTTCGGTTCTTTTTCGAATGAATCCTTCATTGTGTCTCCGGAGAGGGTTCGGAGAGGAATCGAAGCGTCAGACGTGTTGTGATTTTTGTTGCTTTTGACCTGATTATTACCTAATAAAAGTTAAGTTAAATTAACCTCATATATTATTAAACAATCGAAATTGAATACCTATACCTCTCTTGTACAGCGAAATATAATGTACGGAAAAGTATTCTACCAATTTAATCTAAAATCTCATAGATTCTTAAGATAATATTACTTCTTCGGGAGATGTGGAGTCAAATCTTCAGTGACGACTGGATTGCTCTGCATGGTTCTATGACGTAGCCTGAGGGGCACCAGGTCTCATGCCCCTTCCTCTGATCTGAAATACGAATTCGATATAATACTCCTTATAAGGAATACGAATTCGATATAATACTGCCTACTATTAATCTCAGGGACGTTACTTACTCGATAGCTGAGCTGCTACACTGACCAATGCCTGCGGTCTCCTTTCCATGTTCCTTCGCCTCCGAGTCGATGGAATATCTGGCCTTCCTGAATCTCGCGTACCTCCTCTGGGTAATTTTTCCATTCTGGCTGCATCGATGACGCTGGATCTGCAACTGTATGAAAGACAAGCATATGAGATAATAAAGAAACTTATTCATCTATCTGCTTTTTGCAAATAATTTCATGAAATTAGCTATTAATACTTACCCTTCTATGCAGGAGAAGCTAGATAATATTTATTTTCTGCTCGTAGGTCCTTATTCCGAAGATCTTGCCCCCGAATGTTTTAACCCATTCCGTGTAAACGTGGGTCATTCGTGTCCACGCGATTTTTAACCATTTGCGTGATGCAGTACGCAAATTCGTTATGGTTAATATATGGTTATTTAAACAATTCGTTTTTTTCTAGAGGAATCCTTTTGAAATTTGTTTGAAGACATTTAAGAAAGTGAGGCTGGACACGAATAACCCACGTTTACACTCAACGTGCACTAAAAAAAACGTTTACACTCGATGTGCACTAAAGAAACGTTTGCACGCGTGTTAACATTAAACACTGACGGCTTCTTAAACAAAAAAAACACGCGTGAACCGAACTGATCGCCACTGATGTTAACCTCAATCTAAGGGCTCTGACAGCTGAGGCGATACGCACGCCACGCCGCGGATTTGTATGATATCTATTCGCTAAGCGCAGGGCCGTGTCTAACGAGGGGCCATTTCGTGCCACGCACGAAGGCGCACTAGTCATGGGGCGCCGACACTAGAAAAGGGCGCTAAGCATGAAGACGTCTCAACATCTAGAGGCGGCACTGATTCGCTAAGCTGCCGGCACAACCTTGTTTTCGCCTTGTTTTCATCTTGTCGCGCGAACCTGGTATCTCTCTGTTATTGCAAGCTTGAAACAGGCTAACGGTACAGGGCAGGGGTCAGTTTCGGCTATGCAAGGAACAGACAGGCTTGCAGCAACCCTGTTTTAACCTTGCAGCGTAACCTTGCACAACCTGGACAGATTTCTACCTGGGTACACCCGTCTCCTCCTGTACGGCATTTACTGGGATAGAAAGAAATCAAATTTGTCAGTTAAATCAAACTGACATCCTGTATTATTTGACAAAAAAAACTAATTTTCCCTTGCAATGTACGGTGGTCAGTGAACGGCAAGCAGAAGGCTGAAGATTCGCATACACTGTTATACGTAACATGGCAAACCAACGCCAACCAACGCGGCGTTGGTTTGTAGGTTAGGTCGTGAACAAAGAGGCCCATGGAAGTTGCAGAGCTAAGGAAAAACAGTTTTTATTCTACTAACTGAGTACTCCATGAAACGAGTGAAAACGTATGCAGTAAATGAAATTATTTCGAAGATTGTGAGAATACACGTGGATATGACCAGCTATCTTACGAAATAAACAAAATTAGAATCTTAGTTTTACTTACGTTCAAATACTTCCGTATATTCGCCCAGATCATTCGCATTGAGCCACTTAACCACTTCTTCCATTTTCACAGTTTGCGAATAACAATTAGACTTGACACGATGCACGACACGACGCCGGACGCGGCCATATGCAAAATGAAACAAGTTTTGGCGTGTTTTCCACGGCAGAGTAATCACGTGGTTATCGCGATAGACCGCATACTAACTTTAAGAGGATATTCTTGATACTCTAGGATTCTGCATGAAATATACTAATGATTTAGAGGATTTGATTAGTATGATGATTAGTATGTTACCATACTAGAAATAAGAATAAATTTCTTTCTGTGCGCTCAAGATCGCTCTCCTCAATATCCGAGTTCCCCATATCCGTATTCTCGACGAGTGTTGTTGCGGAGGAATCATCGGCAACGTTACACATATTGCTTTCACCAGCGAGAGATATATATATATATATATATATATACACTCTGATTCTATGTAGATAAATGATTCATTACATTAAACCGCAGTGATTGTTCGGGACGACGACAACCAGGAAAGCCGCAACCGTCCATCAAAATCTCGAAATAAAATTCACGAAAACAAAGCATCCTCTAGGAGGAAGTAAAAGGATGTCAAGTAAAATCTTGCACATTTCTTCCATTTTATTTTTCACTTTGATTTTGACCGAACATTTTTGAGAAGCGGCCATTGATATTTCTATACAAACATCGTAGATAATACAAATTGTTTTGAGTAAATTTAAAAAAAATCGGAGTGCGTTTAAGAGTTATGGCAATCATATTAAAAAAGTAGAACGTTGCACATTACGTCCTCATCATTGTTAAATGTTTATAAAGCAACCTCTATGAGGAAGCATGTTTTGTTTTCAATTTTTTTTTCCTCGACGAGGAAGTTTTGACAGGAAGAATGTGAGGAAACAATGTGCAAAATTCTACTTTTTTTTTATCAGTGCATTGCATGATCCTAAAACGTAAATATAACAAGTATGGCACAAAGTATCGCTCGATACTTATGGACGTTATATTTGCTTGTGCACCGGATGCACTGCTTGTGCACACAATGCACTGGAAAAATAATCATTAGCAGTATGGAATAGAGATGCACTTACAATTACTGTAGACCACTTTTATAAAATAATCCACAATTAATAAATTATAGCAAAAATCAACGGCAATTGTATTTCAAAGCATCCAGAGGTTGACACCTCTGTAATAAACATGCTCTCGGAATTTTACACAACTAGCATCATATCGATATAACAGAAGACCCACCGTCATTATACAAACAATAATCATGAAGAAAAACCAAAATGAACGTACCTTAATAAATTCATCCACTCGCATCTGCATTGATTGCCTCAAGTTCGTTAATGTTATCACCTTTCACTTATACAGAATTTGGTTCTTCGTAATTTGACTCTTCGATGCTCACTGGAATAACTCAAATTCACACACGCAATGTCCACGCAATAATGAATAAATCACAAGGCAAAATATCTGAATATTGTAATACCAGTATACAATATACGATCGAATTCACGAGTTAAGTTCAATATTGTGTCTATAATAGCACGATGTCCCATGTAAACAGACGACACTCGAACGCATTAAATCATACCCGACCTATAAGTCGCGGAACCGACGCGTTACTACCGTCACGGATTGTTTATTATGATCCTTCGGGCGGCAAGACAATGTGCGAGTGATAACTCTGTTCCGATCCTCCTCATCAAGAGACACGGCAGTGTCTCGCGGCATGTTCGTTCATCTAGTCTCGGCGTCGAAGCGAGCACCCGTGTATCTATATGCCACAAATATCTACCCCCTGCACCCCTCAATTTTTACATCGAATTTTCTCAATAAATATATGGTTATAACCAAAACTATGCTTAGTTACGCCATATAAATCGACTATTCTCTATCGATAGAGACCAGAGTAAATGTTGTAAGTTACATATTAACAGAGATTTTTCCTTAGAAACGCGAAGCCACGCCCCTTGCCCCTCAAAGTCGAGGATTTCTTTTCTCGGCCGCGATATATATATGTAAAAATGTCACAAAAATTCCGCCTGTCTTCGGCGGTATTCGGCCATGGTCGGAAATGTGTACACAGATGCGGCCACACGCATACGCCATCAAAAATGTATGTGAGAGTGTGTGAGATAATATATTTCTTGAATGTTTAGATGTTTTTCAAAATTTAAAAATATTTCCATTCGCGAAACGATTTCCCTCGCATTTTCTCGATCCTCGGACGCGCTTGTTAATAAAAAGTACAAATTCAGTGTAATTGGAGTAGTGAATCTCAATAGTGGTGAATGTGACAGATGCTCTGACAGCTAGCTAATCAAATCGTTTAGATATTTTTAATAATCAAGACAGTGCACGGAAGCAGTGTCATTTTTCTTTGGTTGCTGGTGCATGAAGAGCAGTAAAGGAGACATCTGTATCTCGGAAGAAGTGGCATCAGATAAGTAACTTCCTAACTGACTGTCTTAACCTCATTTTCATCCCTTATACAGAACAAATATCTTTGTGGTTATTCTATTTTTTGTTTTCAGCGCCATACGAGAACGGGACGGATTGACGGAAATTTGATTTTTCTTCGCAGTCAAAAATCAACCTAGGTAGAAAAGAATTCTCTAGAATTGCGGTACAATGCCACGGTATGAATATCAGGTTCTACCGACATGGCATGCTTAGACAAGGTCTGTATCAACTTTAGCGTTATATTAAGGGCACTGCACTAATCCTGTGGCACATTTTTCTATCTAGGAAAGCATATTATTATGGTAGTACAGCTGTACAGCGTTCCGATAATATACCGTCTTCCCGTACTGACAGTATACATGCATTTTACCTCCAATATGCCGGAATTAAAAATCTCTAGAACTCTGCGGTACAATGCCACGGTATGAATATCAGGTTCTACCGACATGACATGCTTCAACAAGGTCTGTATCAACTTTAGCGGTATATTAAGGGCACTGCACTAATCCTGTGGCACATTTTTCTATCTAGGAAAGCATATCATTATGGTAGTACAGCTGTACAGCGTTCCGATAATATACCGTCTTCCCGTACTGACAGTATACATGCATTTTACCTCCAATATGCCGGAATTAAAAATCTCTAGAACTCTGCGGTACAATGCCACGGTAGGAATATCAGGTTCTACCGACATGACATGCTTCGGCAAGGTCTGTATCAACTTTAGCGGTATATTGGGGGCACTGCACTAATCCTGTGGTACATTTTTCTATCTGGGAAAGCATATTATTGTGGTAGTACAGCTGTACAGCGTTCCGATAATATATAATTGGAACTTTTGATAATACGAAAGGGAGAATATATCGATAAAGAAAAGATAATAAAATAATTACTTCATTATTGTAATCCAATTCTATCGTATCTCCTACTTTTCTACCACGGCTTTCCCAGATAGAAAAATGTGCCACAGGATTAGTGCAGTGCCCCCAATATATTATATATAATGCTAAAGTTGATACAGACCTTGTCGAAGCATGTCATGTCGGTAGAATTTGATATTCCTATCGTGGCATTGTAGCGCAGAGTTCTAGAGATTTTTAATTCCGGCATATTAGAGGGAAAACCTCCACTCCATCGCCTTCGACTTCTTCTACCCCGTGAGGATTTCTCACGGACCAATAGTGGGCGTTGTGATTATTCACTAATCCTTTGTTGCAGAATTTCGATTCATCTGTGAACAAAATCTTCTGACGAACGAGGGATCGTCCACTTGCCGTTCCAAAAATCAGTCGGAATAGTTCATTCGTCGAGCTGGATCTAGCTAATTGTACGCTGAAACATGCCCAAGTCGTATTCAGCCTTGAGAAGATTTATTTTAATATTGGACCAAAGGAACGGCAATCCTGTTACTTCAACTTCCAGGTATATTAATTTTAAGTATTACTGGAGAACGAGTAGGTTAAAAGATTTTCGTGAAGACTCACGATTTTCTGATATGTCATTTCGTACAGGTGCAACCGAAGAGGATCTAGCTCGTGTCCTGTCCGTAAAAAGATGACTCGATGGACATCGGAGAATGTCAGGCTTGTCACCGAGCACCTATTACCCAAGTTACATTAATTGCAATACGCGCTTCTCGTTTCATTCAACTATTCCAGCGTTAAATAACTTTTACTTCTTTCAAGGTAATCACCTTTTATGAACTGTTCGTGGTAGGAGACAGCGATCGATAATAGAGACTCGTCGTAGACAAGTTCGTCTATTAAAACTAAAAGGCAATTGGTGTGCAACTGGAACATCATCGCAGGAATAATTTGTCTACGATTAGTCACAATCATTGATCGTTGCCCCCTACGATCAACAATTCGTACAAGGTAAATGCTTTGAAAGAAATAAAAATTACTTAGAGCAGGAATAGTTGAAACGAAAATCGCATATTGCAATGAAAGTACTATGGGTGAAAGGCGCTCGGTGACAAGCCTAACATTCTCCGATCCATCGAGTCATCTTTTTACGGACAGGACATGAGCTAGATCCTCTTCGGTTGCACCTGTACGAGATGACATGTCAGAAAATCGTGAGTTCATGAAAATCTTCTAACCTACTCGTTCTGCAATAATACCTCTAAAAAAAGAGAAAAAATCACCTCTAAAGTTGAGCTTGTAAGTATTTGTACAAGTTCTCAACAACGAGTTTCCAAGAGGCGGCGTGGCCGAGCGGTTAAAGCGTTAGTCTACTAACTCGGGGATCGCGTGTTCGAGGCTCCTCATGTGCTTCTTTTTTTTTGCAAATAAAAATGTTCATTTAATCATAATTTGATAACAATCAACGTTACTAATCAATATTTTTTTTAATTTCAATTATATTTTAATTCTGGGAGCTGTGTTGAAAAAAATTAAAATTGTAGAAAAATAGCAGTTATTATTCGCTTTCGGTGAGCTCAGGCTTACAATTTGTGGGATGATAATTGTCATAAAAGCACTCAAAACATAAATTAAGTTGATAATGACTACAGGAGATAAAACCGGTATTGCTGCAAGCGCAGGGAGTCTTCAATTTATTTAAAGGAAAGCATACTTCATTCACGTTGGAAAAAAAATATTATTTAATAACGTTGATTGTTATCAAATTATGATTAAATGAACATTTTATTTGCAAAAAAAAAAGAAGCACATGA
Source organism: Xiphydria camelus (assembly GCA_963678675.1). Lineage (NCBI taxonomy): Eukaryota > Metazoa > Arthropoda > Insecta > Hymenoptera > Xiphydriidae > Xiphydria > Xiphydria camelus. The sequence continues at coordinate 19,354,464 of OY783192.1, read as the reverse complement.
GGAGCCTCGAACACGCGATCCCCGAGTTAGTAGACTAGCGCTTTAACCGCTCGGCCACGCCGCCTCTTGGAAATTCGTTGTTGAGAACTTGTACAAATACTTACAAGCTCAACTTTAGAGGTGATTTTTTCTCTTCTTTTTGAGTGTTGCACCCTAGGGTTGTGGTGATGTACTATACTAGTGGTGCTCTATAAATGAGTAAAGATTCGGCCAAATCGGTGACCCGAAAGCCTGAGCCTCTCTTGTTAGAGAGTTGAAAGTAAAACGTCTTCATGGATTTCTGTAGACGACCAAAATATAAGAAAAATCCGATGGCCTGTAAATTCGAAAGCGGTATATGTTTTATTTCTCCAAAATACTAAGGCAAAGTTAAAAATATAAGGGCTCTCTAGTCTATAAGTCCCTTTCAAAATATCACGAGAATAAATCAAAAGTAACGTGGTTATAATTAATTGGCTCGTATCGGTATAAAATGTGAGACTTTAATTTTGTGGTAATAAAAAGCTATTCTTCTACATGTACGTATCTTCCTCATGAATAAATTCCAAAAAGTAGTGAAATCCCCCCACAAAAACAGATTCTCTGTAAAAAAAGGCGGCATGTTCATTCAGTGCCAACAAAAATTGATACGTAAAATACTCTCCAAAAAAGATTTGAAATCAATTAAGATCGCCATGTTCAAGATTTATATATAAAAAGTAAAAGGTATCACTGACTGAAGAACGCACTCGATGTATTTGCGAATGAGCGTTAATGTTCTATACATGTATGTCACGAACTCACTAAATACTGAAGTCAACATCGTTTTACAAATCGATTATGGCATATGTGTAACTTCTTCAACTCTTCTTATGTGTAATACGGAACTTTTATATGAAAACACAACCAAAATTCGCCACTTTCCATCCATTTCTAGAAAGAAGTTGTAGGAAATAAAAAATCATGTGTACAGGAAAATCAGAAAAATTCATTTCATACAATAAAAATAAAGTTTACTAACCAATTTCCCATACAGCATTTGCACATACATTTCATATACATTGTACATACGTTGGCGACAACAACATCCTGCAGGATGTCCTCAATGAAGCTCGTGAGGCTGAGTTTATACAATTGCTTTAGATTTTTGCTATTTTTTCAATGGGGGGCTCCGCCCCCTCCTCCCACCACTCTTCGTAAATGGGCACTCATGAGGAAAAATAGTATATGTCATTCGGCTTCAATCCTCAGATTTTTCAGACTACCGTATGTCCGTCTCTGTACTGGCCAGTTTGAAAGTTACCTTCGGATAGGCTTGGTCGGTAATCGAGACATTTATACCGTAATTATAAATATTTTCGTAATTTCCATTATTCGCAAATTCTCAATTTCGAGGTTAGACGCCTCGATCTCCCGAATTGACATCAACTCTAACTGCCAACTCGACTTCTACCGTATTAAATGACTCGAGTACCGACCAAGCCTATCCGAAGGTAACTTTCAAACTGGCCAGTACAGAGACGGACATACGGTATGTTCATGTCGTAGAACGACGTATGGTGGGGGGACGGGGCTCGCGACCATCCCTCGTGCTACGACTTGAACACAGTCTGAAAAAGCCTCGGATTACCGCCTTATGACATAAGATACTATTTGTTGTGGTAGTACCGTGCGAGCCGAGAGGGCAGCACGGTACGAGCCGGTGCGGAGCGTGAGAGGCGGGCAACGAGTGCATGCCAGCCTGCCGAGTGGGAAGCATGCGAGGTGACAATAAAGAGCTTAACTAGTAACAACCCGCGGTATGATTAATAACTCGAACCTACTCACACAACACTATTACTATAGAATATCCAAATACCTACTCACACAACACTATTACTATAGAATATCCAATAAATTTATCCAAAAACCGAAGATATTCAAAGGTCCAACTTTTCGGGGTATAAATTTAATTTGCCCCAACCCCTGATCTTCGAGATGATTCTATTTTGTTGAATTCCCGACGGTAATTGGATCTTAATGTATTTATTTTCTTTTTTACATCATCCAAGGTAGCCCGAAATTTAGTTTTTTTATACATAATTAACAGCATTTCCGACGCTTCATTCCTCTTGTATTTGTTAACGTAATGCTTATGTTTTTTATCCCAGAGAATTGGCAGTGTTTCGAATGTGATAATAAAATCCTCCGTGGCTGTCCGAACGGTACTGATGACAGACTGAGCAAACGCAACACACACGACACACGATCAGTCTGATGTCAATCGTAAGCAGACTGACGCATATTATTAAAATATTCAAATATCCATCAGTCCGGTCCATCAGTCCATCAGTCAACGCATTACACGATCAGCTTGGCATCATTCAGACCACAATCATAGACTGAACTGATGCTAAACTGAGCGTGTGACGCCCGCCTATTGTCCCGATTTTCGGACCAGAACCGTATCGCCGGGTTCAATGTCGCATTTCTTTGCTCAATTGTGCTGATCCGGGTATTCTTTTTCTTTTAACTTATTCCACGCATCTCTTTCTCTGACTTTGTTGTTTAATTTATGTTCCCCTCATAAATCGGGCAGTTTACGAGTAGTTCTAAGCTTCCTCCCAAATAATAACTCGGCTGGCGAAACACCGGTTGTCGAATGCGGGGTTGACCTGTACATTAGCAAATAATCTAGAAGCCCTTCCCTTCAATTGCTCACTTCTGCTTGTACAATCTTTAACCGCTTGACTAAACTCCAATTTTGTTGCTCTACTTCCCCGTTTGCTCATAGCCAGAATGGAGCCGAATGAATCAGTCTGATGCCGTTTACTGTCGCCGAATTTTCCAACGGCTTAGACGCAAATTGCGGTCCATTATCGCAAACAATAACTTTAGGCAGACCATGTCTAGCAAATATTTTTTGCAATCTTGCAATTATTACTTGTGTAGTTCTCCTTTTTAAAATCGCTACCTCTCATAGTACCGACTCGGAAACGGCCCCAGCAGGTCCATGATTCCTCCCAGTGATTCCCATGGATTTTCGGGTGAGTTTAATTTACCCCCAAGGGTACCCGTACCATCTCGTAAAGCTATCACGCTTTGGGTTAGGAACTTTGAAGCAACTGCTAGCACAGCAAAGAAAAAAGACTACTGAAAAAACAAGCCGTACCCCGGAGAATATTGATCATATGCGTGAAGCTTTAAGAAGAAGCCCACGAAAATCGGCGAGACGGCACAGTGTAAAACTTAGTATCAGCAATCGAACATTAAGAATTATTTTGAAGAATGATCGCCACTACAGAATAGTATGAATATACTTGTATGAATATACAAGATGCAGTGTCAGTGCAAGTCCTAAAGATTACAATAATCGCATACACTTTTCCCAGGTAGAAATCGTACCCCGAAATAAGCTGGTTACAAGGTTGGCCGGCAAGGTAGAACCTTGCGGCAAGGTTGCAAAACAAGGCTGATGCAAGGCAAATCCGTTACGCGTTTCTATGTTGTGACAGTATGCTATGCAAGCTTGTTTTAAGGTAGACTATGGCGCTTGGGACAAGGTTGCGTTGTCGGTAATGAGTCGGTAATGAAGAACATTTGAGGTTAAAATTAATTTTTTATATTTTATTGATAATTAAAATTGGGTTACAATATATAGCGATAGCATTACAAATTTAGAAAAATAATGTATAATACTAAGACGAGTAAAATTTTATTATTCCTACTTTACTATCACTAGGTTTACGGAACCCCGTCAATTTTACGGGTGACTTATTCAATTTCGATTGTTTAATAATATATGAGATTAATTTAACTTAACTTTTATTAGGTAATAATCAGGCCAAAAAACAACAAAAATCACTGCTCGTCTGACGTTTGGGTTCCTCTTCGAACGAATCCTTCATTTCGTCTCCGAAGAGGGTTCGGAGAGGAATCGAAGCGTCAGACGTGTTGTGATTTTTGTTGCTTTTGGCCTGATTATTACCTAATAAAAGTTAAGTTAAATTAACCTCATATATTATTAAACAATCGAAATTGAATACCTATACCTCTCTTGTGTACAGCGGAATATAATGTACGGAAAAGTATTCTAACAATTTAGTCTAAAATCTCATAGATTCTTAAGATAATATTACTTCTGTCGCCTGTAGTTTAATATTAATTTAACTTAACTTTTAGTAGGTAATAATCAGGCCAAAAAACAACAAAAATCACTGCACGTCTGACGTTTCGGTTCTTTTTCGAATGAATCCTTCATTGTGTCTCCGGAGAGGGTTCCGAGAGGAATCGAAGCGTCAGACGTGTTGTGATTTTTGTTGCTTTTTTGGCCTGATTATTACCTAATAAAAGTTAAGTTAAATTAACCACATATATCATTAAACAATCGAAATTGAATACCTATACCTCTCTTGTACAGCGAAATATAATGTACGGAAAAGTATTCTAACAATTTAGCCTAAAATCTCATAGATTCTTAAGATAATATTACTTCTGTCGCCTGTAGTTTAATATTAATTTAACTTAACTTTTATTAGGTAATAATCAGGCCAAAAAACAACAAAAATCACTGCACGTCTGACGTTTGGGTTCCTCTTCGAACGAATCCTTCATTTCGTCTCCGAAGAGGGTTCGGAGAGGAATCGAAGCGTCAGACGTGTTGTGATTTTTGTTGCTTTTTTGGCCTGATTATTACCTAATAAAAGTTAAGTTAAATTAACCTCATATATTATTAAACAATCGAAATTGAATACCTATACTTCTCCAGTACAGCGAAAAATAATGTACAGAAAAGTATTCTAACAATTTAGTCTAAAATCTCATAGATTCTTAAGATAATATTACTTCTTCGGGAGATGTGGAGTCGAATCTTCAGTGACGACTGGATTGCTCCTGAGCCTGAGGGGCACCAGGTCTCATGCCCCTTCCTCTGATCTGAAATACGAATTCGATATAATACTCCTTATAAGGAATACGAATTCGATATAATACTGCCTACTATTAATCTCAGGGACGTTACTTACTCGATAGCTGAGCTGCTACACTGACCAATGCCTACGGTCTCCTTTCCATGTTCCTTCGCCTCTGAGTCGATGGAATATCTGGCCTTCCTTGACGCTGGATCTGCAACTGTATGAAAGAAAAGCATATGAGATAATAAAGAAACTTATTCATCTATCTGCTTTTTGCAAATAATTTCATGAAATGAGCTATTAATACTTACCCTTCTGTGCAGGAAGCTGGATAATATTTATTTTCTGCTCGTAGGTCCTTATTCCGAAGATCTTGCCCCCGAATGTTTTAACCCATTCCGTGTAAACGTGGGTCATTCGTGTCCACGCGATTTTTAACCATTTGCGTGATGCAGTACGCAAATTCGTTATGGTTAATATATGGTTATTTAAACAATTCGTTTTTTTCTAGAGGAATCCTTTTGAAATTTGTTTGAAGACATTTAAGAAAGTGAGGCTGGACCCGAATAACCCACGTTTACACTCAACGTGCACTAAAAAAACGTTTACACTCGATGTGCACTAAAGAAACGTTTGCACGCGTTAACATTAAACACTGACGGCTTCTTAAAAAAAAAAACACGCGTGAACCGAACTGATCGCCACTGATGCTAACCTCAATCTAAGGGCTCTGACAGCTGAGGCGATGCGCACGCCACGCCGCGGATTTTTATGATATCTATTCGCTAAGCGCAGGGCCGTGTCTAACGAGGGGCCATTTCGTGCCACGCACGAAGGCGCACTAGCCATGGGGCTCCGACACTAGAAAAGGGCGCTAAGCATGAAGACGTCTCAACATCTATAGAGGCGGCACTGATTCGCTACGCGGTCGGCACAACCTTGTTTTCGCCTTGTTTTCACCTTGTCGCGCGAACCTGGTATCTCTCTGTTATTGCAAGCTTGAAACAGGCTAACGGTACAGGGCAGTGGTCAGTTTCGGCTATGCAAGGAACAGACAGGCTTGCAGCAACCCTGTTTTAACCTTGCAGCGTAACCTTGCAAAACGTACCTTGTAACAAGGTTCAACCTTGCACAACCTGGACAGATTTCTACCTGGGTTGCCGAGCAATGTTACGTGTTATCGGAAATGGAGATAGAGTTAACAACTTACGGATGAGTGACGAAGCCCACTTTCAGCTTAGTGGCTTCATTAACAAACAGAACTTTCGATATTGGTCCGAAAACAACCCACACAATCTCCATGAAAAACCTCTCCATTCAGTAAAAGTAACAGTTTGGTGCGCAATGTAATCTCGCGCCATCATCGGACCGTACCGTTAGGGAGAAGGGAGAACCGACCGCAATTCGCTCGAGTCCCTAGTATGAAAAGAAACCATGAGCGAGACAGAAATGCACATCTCCGTGGAGCAACGGATTATAATCAAGTTTTTGGCCAAGGAGGGGGTGAATCCCCCCACAGTTCGGGGACAACACCCTGTCAAGAACCCGTATGTTTGCATGGCACAAAGAATTTTCTGGAGGGCGTTAAAAGTCGAGAACGAGAGCCACGCTCGCCGCCCAAAGACGAGTGTGAGCGAAGCCAACATTGAGGCGGTCCGAAATCTCATGGCTTTCTCCACGATCGACGCACGATTAATGCACAATATTATTGCGAATTACTAGATATCACGAAATTGTCATTTCGAAGGAAAAGGAAGAAGCAATCGGTCAGAAGTGTCGTTAAAAGAATGAGGCATGGCAACGCCAGGCCTCATGCGGCCAATGCCACAAAGCAAAAATTGGATGCATTAGGCTGGGAAATGCTGGAACATCCGCCATATAGTCCCGACTTGTCCCTTTGTGACTTCCATCTTTCGACGATAACGACGCGGTGGAAGCATTTGTGCTCCAATGGCTACAAGAACGTCCGAAGAGTTTCTACAATGATGGAATAAAAAAGCTCCCATTCTGATGGGAAAAATGTATTTTTAGGGCGAGAGACTACGTAGAAAAATAATATACGTTTCTAAGCTTAATTAAATAAAGTTAGAATGTTTTACAAAATGAATCCCGTTTATATTTGATACACCCTGGTTGTATATGAATATATACCGTGGGAACATTCTATGTACATACGAGTATATGCTATGTACCCTCTCGAATAGATGGAGAAAAAGGATTAGTAATTTTTACAGTAAATCCCAGTAACAGAGCTCCTCAGAAGATGAAGCAGCGTACTTTTTACAGTTTGTAACAGTATAAACATTAGTTTATACAGCAACATTTACCAATCTCCCGTTAGTACGTGTCGGATGCATAACAAATCTTACTATATAAACTGATGTTTATACTGTTACGAACTGTAAAAAGTACGCTGTTTCACCTCCCGAGGAGCCCTGCTACTGGGATTTACTGTAAAATTGTAGTACCTACGTCGAGTATGGCCGTAGGATACGTAATACGTAGATACAAGACCAAATATACGAGGGTGTATCAAATATAAACGGGATTCGTTTTGTAAAAAATTCTAACTTTATTTAATTAAGCTTAGAAACGTATATTATTTTTCTACGTAGTCTCTCGCCCTAAAAATACATTTTTCCCATCAGAATGGGAGCTTTTTTATTCCATCATTGTAGAAACTCTTCGGACGTTCTTGTAGCCATTGGAGCACAAATGCTTCCACCGCGTCGTTATCGTCGAAAGATGGAAGTCACAAAGGGACAAGTCGGGACTATATGGCGGATGTTCCAGCATTTCCCAGCCTAATGCATCCAATTTTTGCTTTGTGGCATTGGCCGCATGAGGCCTGGCGTTGCCATGCCTCATTCTTTTAACGACACTTCTGACCGATTGCTTCTTCCTTTTCCTTCGAAATGACAATTTCGTGATATCTAGTAATTCGCAATAATATTGTGCATTAATCGTGCGTCGATCGTGGAGAAAGCCATGAGATTTCGGACCGCCTCAATGTTGGCTTCGCTCACACTCGTCTTTGGGCGGCGAGCGTGGCTCTCGTTCTCGACTTTTAACGCCCTCCAGAAAATTCTTTGTGCCATGCAAACATACGGGTTCTTGACAGGGTGTTGTCCCCGAACTGTGGGGGGATTCACCCCCTCCTTGGCCAAAAACTTGATTATAATCCGTTGCTCCACGGAGATGTGCATTTCTGTCTCGCTCATGGTTTCTTTTCATACTAGGGACTCGAGCGAATTGCGGTCGGTTCTCCCTTCTCCCTAACGGTACGGTCCGATGATGGCGCGAGATTACATTGCGCACCAAACTGTTACTTTTACTGAATGGAGAGGTTTTTCATGGAGATTGTGTGGGTTGTTTTCGGACCAATATCGAAAGTTCTGTTTGTTAATGAAGCCACTAAGCTGAAAGTGGGCTTCGTCACTCATCCGTAAGTTGTTAACTCTATCTCCATTTCCGATAACACGTAACATTGCTCGGCAACCCAGGTAGAAAGCTGTCCAGGTTGTGCAAGGTTGAACCTTGTTACAAGGTACGTTTTGCAAGGTTACGCTGCAAGGTTAAAACAGGGTTGCTGCAAGCCTGTCTGTTCCTTGCATAGCCGAAACTGACCACTGCCCTGTACCGTTAGCCTGTTTCAAGCTTGCAATAACAGAGAGATACCAGGTTCGCGCGACAAGGTGAAAACAAGGCGAAAACAAGGTTGTGCCGACAGCATAGCGAATCAGTGCCGCCTCTATAGATGTTGAGACGTCTTCATGCTTAGCGCCCTTTTCTAGTGTCGGAGCCCCATGGCTAGTGCGCCTTCGTGCGTGGCACGAAATGGCCCCTCGTTAGATACGGCCCTGCGCTTAGCGAATAGATATAAAAATCCGCGCCGTGGCGTGCGCATCGCCTCAGCTGTCAGAGCCCTTAGATTGAGGTTAGCATCAGTGGCGATCAGTTCGGTGCACGCGTGCTTTTTTGTTTAAGAAGCCGTCAGTGTTTAATGTTAACGCGTACAAACGTTTCTTTAGTGCACATCGAGTGTAAACGTTTTTTTAGTGCACGTTGAGTGTAAACGTGGGTTATTCGTGTCCAGCCTCACTTTCTTAAATGTCTTCAAACAAATTTCAAAAGGATTCCTCTAGAAAAAAACGAATTGTTTAAATAACCATATATTAACCATAACGAATTTGCGTATTGCATCACGCAAATGGTTAAAAATCGCGTGGACACGAATGACCCACGTTTACACGGAATGGGTTAAAACATTCGGGGGCAAGATCTTCGGAATAAGGACCTACGAGCAGAAAATAAATATTATCCAGCTTTCTGCATAGAAGGGTAAGTATTAATAGCTAATTTCATGAAATTATTTGCAAAAAGCAGATAGATGAATAAGTTTCTTTATTATCTCATATGCTTGTCTTTCATACAGTTGCAGATCCAGCGTCATCGATGCAGCCAGAATGGAAAAATTGCCCGGAGGAGGTACGCGAGATTCAGGAAGGCCAGAATTCCATCGACTCGGAGGCGAAGGAACATGGAAAGGAGACCGCAGGCATTGGTCAGTGTAGCAGCTCAGCTATCGAGTAAGTAACGTCCCTGAGATTAATAGTAGGCAGTATTATATCGAATTCGTATTCCTTATAAGGAGTATTATATCGAATTCCTATTTCAGATCAGAGGAAGGAGCATGAGACCTGGTGCTCCTCAGGCTACGTCAAAGAACCATGCAGAGAAATCCAGTCGTCACTGAAGATTTGACTCCACATCTCCCGAAGAAGTAATATTATCTTAAGAGTCTATGAGATTTTAGACTAAATTGGTAGAATACTTTTCCGTACATTATATTTCGCTGTACAAGAGAGGTATAGGTATTCAATTTCGATTGTTTAATAATATATGTGGTTAATTTAACTTAACTTTTATTAGGTAATAATCAGGCCAAAAAAGCAACAAAAATCACAACACGTCTGACGCTTCAATTCCTCTCCAAACCCTCTCCGGAGACACAATAAAGGATTCGTTCGAAGAGGAACTCAAACGTCAGACGTGCAGTGATTTTTGTTGTTTTTTGGCCTGATTATTACCTAATAAAAGTTAAGTTAAATTAATATTAAACTACAGGCGACAGAAGTAATATTATCTTAAGAATCTATGAGATTTTAGACTAAATTGTTAGAATACTTTTCCGTATATTATATTTCGCTGTACACAAGAGAGGTATAGGTATTCAATTTCGATTGTTTAATAATATATGAGGTTAATTTAACTTAACTTTTATTAGGTAATAATCAATATTCCATCGACTCAGAGGCGAAGGAACATGGAAAGGAGACCGCAGGCACTGGTCAGTGTAGCAGCTCAGCTATCGAGTAAGTAACATCCCTGAGATTAATAGTAGGCAGTATTATATCGAATTCGTATTCCTTATAAGGAGTATTATATCGAATTCGTATTTCAGATCAGAGGAAGGGGCATGAGACCTGGTGCCCCTCAGGCTCAGGAGCAATCCAGTCGTCACTGAAGATTTGACTCCACATCTCCCGAAGAAGTAATATTATCTTAAGAATCTATGAGATTTTAGACTAAATTGTTAGAATACTTTTCTGTACATTATTTTTCGCTGTACAAGAGAGGTATAGGTATTCAATTTCGATTGTTTAATATTATATGTGGTTAATTTAACTTAACTTTTATTAGGTAATAATCAGGCCAAAAAAGCAACAAAAATCACAACACGTCTGACGCTTCGATTCCTCTCTGAACCCTCTCCGGAGACACAATGAAGGATTCATTCGAAAAAGAACCGAAACGTCAGACGTGCAGTGACTTTTGTTGTTTTTTGGCCTGATTATTACCTAATAAAAGTTAAGTTAAATTAATATTAAACTACAGGCGACAGAAGTAATATTATCTTAAGAATCTATGAGATGTTAGACTAAATTGTTAGAATACTTTTCCCTACATTATATTTCGCTGTACACAAGAGAGGTATAGGTATTCAATTTCGATTGTTTAATAATATATGAGGTTAATTTAACTTAACTTTTATTAGGTAATAATCAGGCCAAAAGCAACAAGAATCACAACACGTCTGACGCTTCGATTCCTCTCCGAACCCTCTCCGGAGGCACAATGAAGGATTCATTCGAAAAAGAACCGAAACGTCAGACGTGCAGTGACTTTTGTTGTTTTTTGGCCTGATTATTACCTAATAAAAGTTAAGTTAAATTTATATTAAACTACAGGCGACAGAAGTAATATTATCTTAAGAATCTATGAGATTTTAGACTAAATTGTTAGAATACTTTTCCCTACATTATGTTTCGCTGTACAAGAGAGGTATAGGTATTCAATTTCGATTGTTTAATAATATATGAGGTTAATTTAACTTAACTTTTATTAGGTAATGTGGTGTATTCAACCACGCAAGTATTGGGTAACACCTAGATATTGGGAGAAAGGGCTCTCCGTCAGAGTCAGTTGCGTGCTGACCCCCGGCCAGCACACTGGAGCTCCGGCCCAGCCGCAAAGTATATGCCAATAAATATTCACATGTGTAACACCTAAGATTTAACAACTGGCGACGAGGATTACAGAACCTATGTACGCGAGTGCGATAAATAGTGTCGCGAAAACACGTGCGTAGAGCCAAGCTCCGGGGCGTTATATATTTACACAGAAAACTCTAATGGAGGAAAAGCCGAAAGGAACGGCGTGGATTCAAAAACTAAATAAACAAGAAATTATCGCAGAGTTAGAGAAAAGAGGAGAATCTATCGAACAAACAGACACCTACGATATTTTGAGAAAACAATTGAGAGATACAATTAAAAAAGAAGCTTACACGACGCCGGAAAATTCAGATGTAGAAACTGAGTTAGACGGAGAAGACAGTATGGCCAATCAGAAATTCGAATTTCAACCAAACGACGACTGGGAACTTTTCGAGGAAAAGCTGGAGTGTTTGTTTATTGCCAAGAACATAACAGACAACAAAGTGAAAGTGGCCACGCTAGTGACAAAATTAACCTCAGAGCCACATGCGCTTCTCAAGCAGCTAATCACACCAGCAAAAATCAAGGACAGCAGGTACGAGGACTTGACGAAGGTATTATCAGAACACCTAAAACCGAAGCCATCGGAAGCCATGGAGCGATGTACTTTTCACACAGCAAAACAAGAATCGCACGAGTCAATTACTGACTTTATAGCGAGACTAAAAAAATTGTCAATTCATTGCAATTTTACAGAATTAGACAATGCCATTCGAGACCAATTAGTGTGCGGGATCAGTGATAAAGACATCAGAATAAAGTTATTTGAAGAAAAGGAATTAACATTGAAAAAAGCGCAAGAAATAGCGATAGCGCGAGAAGCAGCAGTGAAAAACGCTACAAAATCGAATAATACCCTGGAGAATAAAAGTGTAAAGGCGCGTCCTGACTGAGTCGACAGTGTCGATCGACACTGTCGATCGACACTTTCGACTAGAATTTGTCGACTGGATTTGTCGACCGGCATGTCGACTGGTTTGTCGGTAAACATCAAAGGGTAGTCGAGTCGACGGGTCTACAAGGCCCGACCCTCCGGAGGTATGTTCCGACCCTCGGCGTAAACAGGCCCCCGGTTGGATTGGTCTTTCCGGACGGTCATCTATTGAATTCGTCATTCTCTCCTTTACAAGACAGATTTAGTATTCCACGCATAGCGGTATCGATTAAAATTTTCGGGGAATGTGCGGGACTGCAAGCGCATTTGCCGCTTTCGCCGAAATATATCGTTTGCTAGTGAGGTATTCAGATCGCGGTGCTATCGAACGGTACGAACCGATATTCTGAATTCCGTCTATCGTGCGACGGAACACGAATAAAAAATAAGCATTCAAGCATGAGCCAAGTAATTTAGCGTCTACACGAAGCGAACAGTTTGGGGCGGCCTTTGAGCATCGCCAAAAACCGTACGCCGTACGCCGACCGTTATCGCACCGCTGCCGAAACAACCGCTCGCCTTGCCGAACCCTCTGCGTTCGACTCGACTACCTTTGATGTTTACCGACAACTTGTGGAAAACCAGTCGACATGTCGATCGACAAAATATGTCGATCGACCAAGTCGACTGCCGCGTCCTGACTGAGTCGACAGTGTCGATCGACAATGTCGACTCAGTGAGGACGCGGTTTTCGATGTTCTGATCGACAGTGTCGATCGACACTGTCGACTCAGTCAGGACGCGCCTTAAGAAACGAGGTATACGTTATACAAGGGGACGAGCAGAGGACATGGCAACGCAGAGGCCAGCGAGAAAGAGGTATACAAGGGAAGGCGGCCAGCGACTACAACAACACACAGCAGCAGCCGAGTCAACATTCCACGGGATCATCCAAACCGGGCTGTTATCGCTGCGGGAAGGTAAATCACCCGAGTAGCGAATGTCGTTTTCGAAATTATGTATGCAATAACTGCAATAAAAAAGGGCATTTAGCGAGAGCGTGTAAAAGCGGTAAAAATGTAGCGCAAAAGTCAACCGAAATAAAAAGATTAACAGCAAACGAAGAAAGCGACGAAATCACGGACGAAGATAGCGATGAAACGCGAGATCACGAAAAGAATTTTTTTTCTATCAATCAAATAAATGTAACAGACTCGCGCAAAGATAACAACGTAGCTAGAGAAGAAATAGTTAATCACACAAGCAATAATAGCACAGGGATAGTACCCATGTACGTAGAATTAAAAATAAATGGAAAAAATATTAAATTCGAGATTGACACAGGTACATTTGCAACTGTAATTTCTGAAAAAACGTACAATAAATATTTCAGTAAAAATAAAATCACAGAAACAGAAAAAGACTTAAGAGCGTATGGAGGACACGCATTAGTACCAAGAGGCGAACTAACTGATTTAGAGGTCACGTTCAATAATACGACGAGAATATTGAAATGCTTTGTTTTGCCGGGAACAGGACCAGCGCTAATGGGCCGAGAATGGCTTACACAGTTCAGAGCATGGCCTTTAATTATACCGAAATTCGATTCAAATACAGTAAACAAAATCGAAGAGACCTTGTGTGATTATCTAGCTCGACACTTCCCTACGTTGTTTAGCGACTCACCTGGATTATATAATAAGAGTACAACTAAAATCCACATGAAAGAAAATACGCAGCCAATAGCGTTAAAATGCAGACATGCTGCATATGCATTACGACTAATGCTCGAAAAAGAAATAGACAGGTTAGTTGAATTAGGACACTTAAAACGGGTGGATGTATCAAAGTGGGCAACGCCTATCGGGCCAGTATTGAAAGGCAACAATGAAATACGAATTTGCGGAGATTTTAAACTGACGTTAAACCCGCACCTACTTATAGATAAATACCCGTTGCACACTATAGACGAAATTTTCGCAAAACTACAAGGAGGTAAATTTTTTTCCGAATTGGATCTCAAACATGCGTATATGCAATTTCCGGTTGACGATGAAAGCGCGGAATTGTTAACGATAATTACACATAAGGGCTCCCAGGTAGAAATCTGTCCAGGTTGTGCAAGGTTGAACCTTGTTACAAGGTACGTTTTGCAAGGTTACGCTGCAAGGTTAAAACAGGGTTGCTGCAAGCCTGTCTGTTCCTTGCATAGCCGAAACTGACCACTGCCCTGTACCGTTAGCCTGTTTCAAGCTTGCAATAACAGAGAGATACCAGGTTCGCGCGACAAGGTGAAAACAAGGCGAAAACAAGGTTGTGCCGGCAGCTTAGCGAATCGTTGCCGCCTCTAGATGTTGATACGTCTTCATGCTTAGCGCCCTTTTCTAGTGTCGGCGCCCCATGGCTAGTGCGCCTTCGTGCGTGGCACGAAATGGCCCCTCGTTAGAGACGGCCCTGCGCTTAGCGAATAGATATCATAAAAATCCGCGTCGTGGCGTACGCATCGCCTCAGCTGTCAGAGCCCTTAGATTGAGGTTAGCATCAGTGGCGATCAGTTCGGTTCACGCGTGTTTTTTTTATTTAAGAAGCCGTCAGTGTTTAATGTTAACGCGTGCAAACGTTTCTTTAGTGTACATCGAGTGTAAACTTTTTTTTAGTGCACGTTGAGTGTAAACGTGGGTTATTTGTGTCCAGCCTCACTTTCTTAAACATGTTCAAACAAATTTCAAAAGGATTCCTCTAGAAAAAAACGAATTGTTTAGATAACCATATATTAACCATAACGAATTTGCGTACTGTACCAAGCAAATGGTTAAAAATCGCGTGGACACGAATGACCAACGTTTACACGGAATGGGTTAAAACATTCGGGGGCAAGATCATCGGAATAAGGACCTACAAGCAGAAAATAAATATTATCCAGCTTCCTGCATAGAAGGGTAAGTATTAATAGCTAATTTCATAAAATTATTTGCAAAAAGCAGATAGATGAATAAGTTTCTTTATTATCTCATATGCTTGTCTCTCATACAGTTGCAGATCCAGCGTCATCAATGCAGCCAGAATGGAAACATTGCCCGGAGGAGGTACGCGAGGTTCAGGAAGGCCAGATATTCTATTGACTCGGAGGCGAAGGAACATGGAAAGGAGACCGTAGGCATTGGTCAGTGTAGCAGCTCAGCTATCGAGTAAGTAACGTCCCTGAGATTAATAGTAGGCAGTATTATATCGAATTCGTATTCCTTATAAGGAGTATTATATCGAATTCGTATTTCAGATCAGAGGAAGGGGCATGAGACCTGGTGCCCCTCAGGCTACGTCATAGAACCATGCAGAGCAATCCAGTCATCACTGAAGATTTGACTCCACATCTCCCGAAGAAGTAATATTATCTTAAGAATCTATGAGATTTTAGACTAAATTGTTAGAATACTTTTCCGTACATTATATTTCGCTGTACAAGAGAGGTATAGGTATTCAAATTCGATTGTTTAATAATATATGTGGTTCATTTAACTTAACTCTTTTATTAGGTAATAATCAGGCCAAAGCAACAAAAATCACAACACGTCTGACGCTTCGATTCCTCTCCGAACCCTCTTCGGAGACGAAATGAAGGATTCGTTCGAAGAGGAACCCAAACGTCAGACGAGCAGTGATTTTTGTTGTTTTTTGGCCTGATTATTACCTAATAAAAGTTAAGTTAAATTAATATTAAACTACAGGCGACAGAAGTAATATTATCTTAAGAATCTATGAGATTTTAGACTAAATTGTTAGAATACTTTTCCGTACATTATATTTCGCTGTACAAGAGAGGTATAGGTATTCAAATTCGATTGTTTAATAATATATGTGGTTAATTTAACTTAACTCTTTTATTAAGTAATGATCAGGCCAAAGCAACAAAAATCACAACACGTCTGACGCTTGGATTCCTCTCCGAACCCTCTTCGGAGACGAAATGAAGGATTCGTTCGAAGAG
This sequence comes from Xiphydria camelus, assembly GCA_963678675.1. Lineage (NCBI taxonomy): Eukaryota > Metazoa > Arthropoda > Insecta > Hymenoptera > Xiphydriidae > Xiphydria > Xiphydria camelus. Next base: position 19,338,174 of record OY783192.1, on the reverse strand, counting down.
GAACCCAAACGTCAGACGAGCAGTGATTTTTGTTGTTTTTTGGCCTGATTATTACCTAATAAAAGTTAAGTTAAAATTATCTCATATATTATTAAACAATCGAAATTGAATAAGTACCCGTCAAATTGACGGGTTTCCGTAAACCTAGTGATAGTAAAGTAGGAATAATAAAATTTTATTCGTCTTAGTATTATACATTATTTTTCTAAATTTGTAATGCTATCGCTATATATTGTAACCCAATTTTAATTATCAATAAAATATAAAAATTTAATTCTAACCTCAAATGTTCTTCATTACCGAGTCATTAGCGACAACGCAACCTTGTCCCAAGCGCCATAGTCTACCTTGAAACAAGCTTGCATAGCATACTGTCACAACATTGAAACGCGTAACGGATTTGCCTTGCATCAGCCTTGTTTTGCAACCTTGCCGCAAGGTTCTATCTTGCCGGCCAACCTTGTAACAAACTTATTTCGAGGTACGATTTCTACCTGGGCTTGTATAGATACATAAAAATACCCGAAGGAATCTCACCAGCACCGGCAGACATACAGCGTAAAATGGACGAGTGTTTGAGTGGGATTGACGGAGTTATTGCATATCTAGACAATATATACGTATCAGGAAAGACTGAGGAAGAGCATTTGGGAAATTTAAAAATAGTGTGTAAAAGATTGCAAGATTGCAACTTACGGCTAAACTTAAAAAAATGTAACTTTATGAAATCGCGTATTGATGTATTAGGGTTCGTAATAGACAAAGACGGTCTGCACAAATCAAAATCAAAAATCAACGCAATGGTAAACGCACCGCGACCGACAAACGGAAAGGAACTTGCATCGTTATTAGGGCTTGTAAATTTTTATGCCAGATTCTTGAAAAACAGATCAGTAAAGCTAAAGCCACTTTACGACTTACTAAATAAAGAGAAAGAAGAGTGGGATGATGAATGCGAAACCGCATTTAAATGGGTAAAAAATGAACTAATAAATCCGAGTTTTTTAGCTCATTACGATCCAAGTGAGGAAATATTACTCGCGTGTGATGCATCGGATTACGGATTATCCGCGATTCTGTCCCACCGATATAAAGATGGTTCAGAAAGGCCAATCGCGTATGCGTCAAAGAAAATACCCAAGACCGAATTAAAACGTGCAATTATTGATAAAGAAGCAATGGCAATAGTCTTCGGATTTAAACGATTCTATCAATTTGTATTCGGTAAGGAAATTACGTTACGTACAGATAATAAACCATTAGAATTAATATTAGGACCTAGAAAAAGAATACCGCAAACGGCAGACAACAGATTGCAACGATATGCGTATTATCTCTCTGGATACCGTTACAAAATAGAACATGTGAAATCCGAGAGAAATGCGAACGCCGATGCATTGTCGCGACTACCAGTAGAGGACGATACGGATATTTCAAACTTGTACAGTAAAACTCCGTCACAGGTTTATTTCTTCGAAAATCAATCGATTGCCTTTAATAGTAAAATGCTTGCGGCAGAAAGCAAGAAAGATAAAGTTCTTAGCGACGTGATACGTCATGTAACAGGCGACTGGCCGAATTACAACGATCTCACCGAAGAAAAAAAAATTTTCTTTAAAATTAGATTCGAACTAAGTGTAGAGAAAGAGTGCCTCTTCTGGGGAGTGCGCGCATGCATTCCAGAAAAAATGCGATTCGCAATATTGAACGAACTACATGCAACGCATTTCGGAATTGTAAAAATGAAAATGTTCGCGCGCTCATATGTGTATTGGCCGGGTATAGACTCAGCGATAGAAGAAATCGCAAATACATGTAAAACGTGTTTAATAGACAGAAAAGTTCCGAATAAAACACCACTAACGACGTGGCCATTTCCAAGTAAAGTATGGGGCCGCATACACTGTGATTATGCGAAATTTGAAGGTGACATGTATTTAATTATAATAGATGCACACAGCAAATGGCCAGAAATAATAAACTGCAAAAAAATACGGATGCGCAAAGGCTCATAAAAGAATTTAAAATTCTATTCACAAGATTTGGATTACCTATTCACTGCGTGACAGACGGAGGTCCGCAGTTTAGAAGCGCAGAATTTTGCAAGTTTCTCAAGGTAAATAATATAGAGCATACCTTTTCGTCTCCGTATCACCCAGCAACGAATGGGGCTGCGGAAAATTTTATACAAACATTCAAGCATAAGGTAGCGAAAATTGTAAAAGGGGGAGAGAAAGTGGAAAACGCAGTTAGTAAATTCGTTTTCGATTATAGAAACTACCCGCACTGTACGACGGGTAGAAGTCCTGCAAATATAATGTACAACCGGAACCCGAGAACCCGGTTCGATTGTTTAAAACCGAATGTATCTGCGTACGTTGAAAAACAACAAAGACGACAAATCGTCTCACGACCGGGAAATCGAAAAGTAAATGTAAGCATAGGAGATAAGGTTTATATGGATGCGCACGGCGTAAGAGACGAAAAACGAATTGAAGGTAAAATTGTAAAGCAAACTACGCCTTCCACTTATGTCGTTCAAGCGGATTCTGGAAAACCGCATAAGCGGCACATTGATCAACTAATTGTACCTCTGCGGCGATCCCCGAGACTTTTTAAATAAAAAAGGGGGAGAAGTTGTGGTGTATTCAACCACGCAAGTATTGGGTAACACCTAGATATTGGGAGAAAGGGCTCTCCGTCAGAGTCAGTTGCGTGCTGACCCCCGGCCAGCACACTGGAGCTCCGGCCCAGCCGCAAAGTATATGCCAATAAATATTCACATGTAACACCTAAGATTTAACAGGTAATAATCAGGCCAAAGAAGCAACAAAAATCACAACACGTCTGACGCTTCGATTCCTCTCCGAACCCTCTTCGGAGACGAAATCAAGGATTCGTTCGAAGAGGAACCCAAACGTCAGACGAGCAGTGATTTTTGTTGTTTTTTGGCCTGATTATTACCTAATAAAAGTTAAGTTAAATTAATCTCATATATTATTAAACAATCGAAATTGAATAAGTCACCCGTCAAATTGACGGGGTTCCGTAAACCTAGTGATAGTAAAGTAGGAATAATAAAATTTTACTCGTCTTAGTATTATACATTATTTTTCTAAATTTGTAATGCTATTGCTAGCTATTGTAATCCAATTTTAATTATCAATAAAATATAAAAATTTAATTTTAACCTCAAATGTTCTTCATTACCGACTCATTACCGACAACGCAACCTTGTCCCAAGCGCCATAGTCTACCTTGAAACAAGCTTGCATAGCATACTGTCACAACATTGAAACGCGTAACGGATTTGCCTTGCATCAGCCTTGTTTTGCAACCTTGCCGCAAGGTTCTACCTTGCCGGCCAACCTTGTAACAAGCTTATTTCGGGGTACGATTTCTACCTGGGCCCGGGGACATAACTTATAGGCCAGCGACGCAGGTTGTATATCGATTTTGAGCACCCCGTTAGAGCTGCAGCTTCCTGTAATTTCATGGTAATACCGATAGCTCGAATCATGACCAAGTGGATCGAGTCAAGCGAAAGACATCAACTATTTCAACCTTGATTTAGAATTGAGTTGGCTTCAACATTCTTGTTCGCGTTCTTTCTAAATAGTTGTGGAAATATGTTTTTTCTCACTCATGCCCATTTCGAGGCCTTTTCCAGCCTATTTTTAGACCGTAAGATGGCGTTTTTCCCCGTATATCAATCCGGCAGTTGTGTCGGTATTGCCCCAAGTAGCACGTTAATCTCGAAAGAGCGTTCCTTCTCGGTTATCTCCGTTACATATTTTGAATGCAACCCATAAAGAAACGCTTAAAAAATCGGCCAAGTTCCCGATGATGCGCTCTTGCATTACAAGAACGTTCCTTCATGAAATGAAAACAAAAACAGTGCGAATCCGCGGAGAACTTCTTTTACCTATCGGTTAACCTTCCTATACCCGCGCATTGGCCTCTCAGACCGACGATATTATTTCAAAGCTTATCTCTCCATAACCGAAAACGCTAGCACAACAAGGGTTTATAGCTTCATAACAGCCCGTTCACACGATACGGTTTTTTCCCGCGTTTCGGTATTTTACCGAATCAGTTTTTTTACCGTGTGCTGCAGTGGCGCATACATTTAAATGGGCGCGTTCACACGGTACGTCTTCGAAACTCATACGGCAATTTCACCGATTCGGTCGCGACTGGCGTTCGGTTTTGTCACCGAAAACCGAATGGCCGGATTCGGTAAAATAACCGAATCGGTCGCTAGTGGCAATGTGGTTTGCATGGAAGTGTTCAGACGGGATAGTTTTCGTACGATACGGCTCGTGCATGGCCGGGTGATGGCGCGAGAGCCCGAAACGGGTCGTATTCACACGATACGGTTTTTTCCCGTTTCGGTAAATTCACCGAATCGGTTTTTTACCGTGTGCTGCAGTGGCGCATACATTTAAATGGGCGCGTTCACACGGTACGTCTTCGAAACGCATACGGCAATTTCACCGATTCGGTCGCGACTGACATTCGGTCTTGTCACTGAAAACCGAATGGCCCGATTCGGGAAAATAATCAAATCGGTTGCTAGTGGCAATGTTTATGAATCGAAGTGTTCAGACAGGATAGTTTTCGTACTGATAGGGCTCGTGCATGGCCGGGTGATGGCGCGACAATAAACAATGATTTTAACCCTTTTAGTACCGGACGACGATATATCGTCGTTCTCTGCACTTGCGAAAAGTGCCAGCGACGATATATCGTTGTGTATGCGATGGCGCCATGTTCTTCGCATTACGAGAAAGCTCTATCTGAAAATAAATTTATAAAACGTTATAAACGATCTAATAACATTGCAAAGGAATGTAAAAAAATTTGTTCGAAACGGATTTTTTTTATTCGGTAAAATTTTACCGAAACGGTGAAAAAACCGCGTCGTGTGAACGGGCTGTTCGGTAAAATTACCGAAACGGTGAAAAACCCGCATCGTGTGAACGAAAAAACCGTTCGTGTGAACGGGCTGTTCGGTTTGCACCGATTCGATAAAATTACCGAAACGGGAAAAAACCGTATCGTGTGAACGGGCTGTTACGCATCGGGACCACCGTATCTATTCACATCTAATAACATTGCAAAGTAATGTAATAAAAATTGTTTTTGAGTATCCTTTGCATTCGCTCGAGCGGCACTGTTTCGACGCCCGGGCGATTGGTTGACACATCCACTCGACGTGTGCGAAACACTTGCCAGAGCCGTAGCCGAGATAGGTATAGTGTTAGGGGGCTGACCGATTCGGCAGAATTTTACCGAAACGGTGAAAAACCGTACAGTGTGAACGGGCTGTTCGGTTAAAATTACCGAAACGGTGAAAAACCGCATCCCCAGGTAGAAATCGTACCCCGAAATAAGCTTGTTACAAGGTTGGCCGGCAAGGTAGAACCTTGCGGCAAGGTTGCAAAACAAGGCTGATGCAAGGCAAATCCGTTACGCGTTTCAATGTTGTGACAGTATGCTATGCAAGCTTGTTTCAAGGTAGACTATGGCGCTTGGGACAATTTTGCGTTGTCGGTAATGAGTCGGTAATGAAGAACATTTGAGGTTAGAATTAAATTTTTATATTTTATTGATAATTAAAATTGGGTTACAATATATAGCGATAGCATTACAAATTTAGAAAAATAATGTATAATACTAAGACGAGTAAAATTTTATTATTCCTACTTTACTATCACTAGGTTTACGGAACCCCGTCAATTTGACGGGTGACTTATTCAATTTCGATTGTTTAATAATATATGAGATAATTTTAACTTAACTTTTATTAGGTAATAATCAGGCCAAAAAACAACAAAAATCACTGCTCGTCTGACGTTTGGGTTCCTCTTCGAACGAATCCTTCATTTCGTCTCCGAAGAGGGTTCGGAGAGGAATCCAAGCGTCAGACGTGTTGTGATTTTTGTTGCTTTGGCCTGATTATTACCTAATAAAAGTTAAGTTAAATTAACCTCATATATTATTAAACAATCGAAATTGAATATCTATACCTCTCTTGTACAGCGAAATATAATGTACGGAAAAGTATTCTAACAATTTAGTCTAAAATCTCATAGATTCTTAAGATAATATTACTTCTGTCGCCTGTAGTTTAATATTAATTTAACTTAACTTTTATTAGGTAATAATCAGGTAAAAAAACAACAAAAATCACTGCTCGTCTGACGTTTGGGTTCCTTTTCGAACGAATCCTTCATTTCGTCTCCGAAGAGGGTTCGGAGAGGAATCGAAGCATCAGACGTGTTGTGATTTTTGTTGCTTTGGCCTGATTATTACCTAATAAAAGAGTTAAGTTAAATTAACCACATATATTATTAAACAATCGAATTTGAATACCCATACCTCTCTTGTACAGCGAAATATAATGTACGGAAAAGTATTCTAACAATTTAGTCTAAAATCTCATAGATTCTTAAGATAATATTACTTCTGTCGCCTGTAGTTTAATATTAATTTAACTTAACTTTTATTAGGTAATAATCAGGCCAAAAAACAACAAAAATCACTGCTCGTCTGACGTTTGGGTTCCTCTTCGAACGAATCCTTCATTTTGTCTCCGAAGAGAGTTCGAAGAGGAATCGAAGCGTCAGACGTGTTGTGATTTTTGTTGCTTTGGCCTGATTATTACCTAATAAAAGAGTTAAGTTAAATTAACCACATATATTATTAAACAATCGAATTTGAATACCTATACCTCTCTTGTACAGCGAAATATAATGTACGGAAAAATATTCTAACAATTTAGTCTAAAATCTCATAGATTCTTAAGATAATATTACTTCTGTCACCTGTAGTTTAATATTAATTTAGCTTAACTTTTATTAGGTAATAATCAGGTCAAAAAACAACAAAAATCACTGCACGTCTGACGTTTCGGTTCTTCTTCGAATGAATCCTTCATTGTGTCTCCGGAGAGGGTTCGGAGAGGAATCGAAGCGTCAGACGTGTTGTGATTTTTGTTGCTTTTTTGGCCTGATTATTACCTAACAAAAGTTAAGTTAAATTAACCATATATAATATTAAACAATCGAAATTGAATACCTATACCTCTCTTGTATAGCGAAATATCATGTACGGAAAAGTATTCTAACAATTTAGTCTAAAATCTCATAGATTCTTAAGATAATATTACTTCTGTCGCCTGTAGTTTAATATTAATTTAACTTAACTTTTATTAGGTAATAATCAGGCCAAAAAACAACAAAAATCACTGCACGTCTGACGTTTCGGTTCTTTTTCGAATGAATCCTTCATTGTGTGTCCGGAGAGGGTTCGGAGAAGAATCGAAGCGTCAGATGTGTTGTGATTTTTGTTGCTTTTTTGACCTGATTATTACCTAATAAAAGTTAAGTTAAATTAACCTCTTATATTATTAAACAATCGAAATTAAATACCTATACCTCTCCAGTACAGCGAAAAATAATGTACAGAAAAGTATTCTAACAATTTAGTCTAAAATCTCATAGATTCTTAAGATAATATTACTTCTTCGGGAGATGTGGAGTCAAATCTTCAGTGACGACTGGATTGCTCCTGAGCCTGAGGGGCACCAGGTCTCATGCCCCTTCCTCTGATCTGAAATACGAATTCGATATAATACTCCTTATAAGGAATACGAATTCGATATAATACTGCCTACTATTAATCTCAGGGACGTTACTTACTCGATAGCTGAGCTGCTACACTGACCAATGCCTACGGTCTCCTTTCCATGTTCCTTCGCCTCTGAGTCGATGGAATATCTGGCCTTCCTTGACGCTGGATCTGCAACTGTATGAAAGAAAAGCATATGAGATAATAAAGAAACTTATTCATCTATCTGCTTTTTGCAAATAATTTCATGAAATGAGCTATTAATACTTACCCTTCTGTGCAGGAAGCTGGATAATATTTATTTTCTGCTCGTAGGTCCTTATTCCGAAGATCTTGCCCCCGAATGTTTTAACCCATTCCGTGTAAACGTGGGTCATTCGTGTCCACGCGATTTTTAACCATTTGCGTGATGCAGTACGCAAATTCGTTATGGTTAATATATGGTTATTTAAACAATTCGTTTTTTTCTAGAGGAATCCTTTTGAAATTTGTTTGAAGACATTTAAGAAAGTGAGGCTGGACACGAATAACCCACGTTTACACTCGATGTGCACTAAATAAACGTTTGCACGCGTTAACATTAAACACTGAAGGCCATCACACGTGAAAAAACGTAAGCAGTAACAGTAAGGCAGTAAGTTTCCAACACATATTGTTAGATGGAGCAATCTAAGTGAAAGTGCAGCAACAGTAAGCAGTAACAGCAAGCAGTAGGGTTTCCGTCACGTTGGAATTTTACGGCTTACGTCTTATTCTCAACCAATAGAAGAGCAGCTGACACGCGATTGGTATATACACGGAATGCAAAGTTACAACTCGCAATAATTATCGATTTTGATAACCGCACTAATACTATTTTCTATATTGTATTTCATTTAAATAATATACTCACGCATCTCAAGTGCAAGCGTAGTACATTACACTAAACATTTAGGTTATGATTTCAGATACGACTTTCGAACAGCGCATGCGTATACCACGCTACTAAGACTGAGCACTCGGCTATACGGCTTACTGCCTTACTGTTACTGCTTACGTTTTTTCACGTGTGATGGCCCTGACGTCTTCTTAAGGCCATCACACGTGAAAAAACGTAAGCAGTAACAGTAAGGATTGACCAATCAGAAATATTATTCTTACGGAATTATGCTTAAACAGGCTTTCTGATTGGTAAATCTTTACTGTTACTGCTTACGTTTTTTCACGTGTGATGGCCTTTAACCCTCTGGGGGGCCTTTCTCGAGTCACTCGTATTTTTGCGTGCACGCAACTCAGCGAATAAACCAATCAGGATCAAGTATTCCGTTGTGGTGGGAGTCCTGATTGGTCTACTCGCTAAGATGCGTATACGTTTCTTTTGCGAGCGGTTCGAGAAAGGGGCCCCTGACGCTAAACTCTTAGCAATCCCTGTCGCGTGAGCTGGAGAAAGGGAACAGCCAATCGCGTGCGGTCGCTTTATGTGTTAGTGACTGACGTCACGGAAATGGCCCCCCACTCTCATTCAGCCAGGCTCGTAGTTAGGGGCCTGCTCACTCATATACCGTGCTCACTCACACTCACGGGATTTCGCGCGACGGCACGGCAATGAAATAGGGGCCCCATACACGGTACGATTCGTTGCCTCGATCCGTCGTTTCAAACTGATTGAAACGACGAATCGATAGTGTATGTCAACATAGTTAATGATTTACTTAGTCGAAGACTACTTCATTGTCACTATTAAAAAAAATGGCTTATTAAAATCACACCGCAGGTAACTTTTAACGTTTCGTCGGTGCCCAGCGACCATACGGGTTGCGACGGCCCTGTCACTCTCTTCCCACTACACTAACGTCTCACGCTTGACTCTGCCCCGCGCAGTGGTGGGGAATCGAGCTTTGCCGTCAGAGGGTTAAACAAAAAAAACACGCGTGAACCGAACTGATCGCCACTGATGCTAACCTCAATATAAGGGCTCTGACAGCTGAGGCGATGCGCACGCCACGACGCGGATTTTTATGATATCTATTCGCTAAGCGCAGGGCTGTGTCTAACGAGGGGCCATTTCGTGCCACGCACGAAGGCGCACTAGCCATGGGGCGCCGACACTAGAAAAGGGCGCTAAGCATGAAGACGTCTCAACATCTAGAGGCGGCAGTGATTCGCTAAGCTGCCGGCACAACCTTGTTTTCGCCTTGTTTTCACCTTGTCGCGCGAACCTGGTATCTCTCTGTTATTGCAAGCTTGAAACAGGCTAACGGTACAGGGCAGTGGTCAGTTTCGGCTATGCAAGGAACAGACAGGCTTGCAGCAACCCTGTTTTAACCTTGCAGCGTAACCTTGCAAAACGTACCTTGTAACAAGGTTCAACCTTGCACAACCTGGACAGATTTCTACCTGGGTCGTGTGAGCGAAAAAACCGTATCGTGTGAACGGGCTGTAATAAGTCTGTGATTCTCATTGCACTAGAATTTTCGGTTACGGAGAGAGAGAAGGGAAAGTTAAAGGGGAAGGGGGGGGGTTAGAGTTAAGGGAAAGTTAATAATATCCTACGATTCCTCAAGAATTGGTTAAAAGATCTTCGGCTATATCTTAGATTATTATGGACATCATGAGTTCACAGGAGCACGTAGCAGATGAGGACTCCAAGACATCGGCCAATGAATACCAAACAATTTAATACCCTATAATAACTTTGTTTAATCAATAATAACTTCAGAATTATTTAAACTTTTTAAATAGTGACAGCTGTATACTATTTATATACCTACCACCTGTGACAGGTAAAAACATGCTTTTTTTTTTAATAACGGCACTATCTGTTGGTCGTAAAAGTAACACACGCTATACTAAATATTTTACGATTCCATTTCAATGTTTCCAATTTACGATCCAAATAGGCGGAAAATACTGTCTACACTTGATTTACAAAACTTACCCCCACTACCCTTTTACAACCCCCTTCAGCAAAATTTACGCGTGCAACTTCTCAGTTTTTCGCAAATATCTTAAAAACGGCGAGGAAATCGGGAGGAGTGAATAGTAATATTATGAAAGCCCATAAAATTTCCTGCCGGATGGCGTTGGACTGGTTCCGATCGAAAAATTAGGAGCCGAGAAATTTGAACTTGAATATAAAAAATCGTTTAAAAAGTGGCGTGGCGACACTATGCTTGCATACCGCTATAGAAACCTTTTACAAAACTGACCAAAACCTGGGCAACGCCAGGTGGAACTATACTAGTACGTAATAAATATTTTATTATCGGGTATTAGGTTTCCATTTCTCTGTAATAAACTCTTATCTCCATGTATAGCAGACAGACCCAGTCATAATTTAGAATTGGAGTTTGATAGGTGCCCGGGCACTTTTACCGAGTTATAGAACCGTAAGAAAGATCGAATGGGCACGCATGCCAAAGTGAAAATACATGTGAGGAAGACCATCGAACTCCACCATCTATGCGAGAGTTAGTGAAAAACTACCCTATCCTTTTTGCGTCTTGACTCGCGTCCTTCATCTTTTTGAATAAAGCGGACACGAATCACACTTACGAAACGCCTTCCAATGCATGGGAAAGCCTCTTTGATTTCGCCGAATTCGAAGACAGTAAACAGGCCTGGTCGTAATTTAGAATTTGGGGTGAAGAGACGCAAGAAGGGTCCCACAACCCGCGTGCCGAGATGTAAACACGTGCAGGAGTGCATAGGTCATCTAATATTTAATTAAGTCCACACGACCCGTAATGTTTAGAATCTACGATCTTATAGGGCTCTAGCGTGTCTCCCATGGACACTATCAAACATATGATGTGTATTGTATGTATACGGAAAATAGCGTCGCCAAACTGGATTTCTTGGCAAAACTTGCGTGTAAATTCTCTATATGTTGTAACGACGCTACCCGGCGCTACCGGGTAGTCGCACACTTCGGCACGCTCTCTAACTGGCCTCGCTCGGACAAGGTATTGAGATAATGAAATGTTGGGCGCCAGGTGTTCCGAAACACCAAAGAAAGTCGAAATCGATAGCAGTCAGATCACGTGAACCGGAAACGGAACTCCGCTAGCTCAGCCCCGTATCGGTAAAGGAGAGGGGCGGGGTCGTGAGACAAAGAAATGACTTTGAGGCGGCTTATAACAAAGAAATAACACTTATATTTATTGAGAGACTGACTCACGCGATATAATAGGATATAAAGAACGCTGCGGCTACGGCAGGATCGGCTTTCGATAACAGTTACTAACAATAATATACCGAGACTATCAGCGCGACATAATCGACGAGAGCCCGTACAAGGGACGATAGAGATCCTAAATAACGCACGGAAGTAATACCGAAAATACGCGCGAAGAGAACACCGACAATACGCGCGGAGAGAACACCGAAAATGCGTACGAAGAAAACACCGAGAATACGCGCGGAGATAATAGTCCAAGAGCCAGAGCCAAAAAAGGTCTCTGAATTTAATAAGCCCAGTTTTTTTATAGTTTATTACAGTGGTTGTGTAGACAAACATACTGCGGTCAGTCAAGCGAAAGCTGGGGCATATGTCTCAGGGACGCTATCAAAGTTGTCGTTCCTGCCGGGGTAATAATTTGAATTTAATAAGGTTGAAAATCGGTATACAACTTGTATATTGCATATAAATAAAGGTTACGAAGTCAGTCAGCTGAATGTAGGGGCGGAGCTGGTCAGTCAGCAAAAAAAGAAATGTTAATTTCGCGCGCGCTCGGCGTTGCAGGCGATTTCAAATCAGAGTATAGAAAAGAGCGCAGGTATACTCGTAGGGGGGGGGGGGGGGGGTAAGAGACAATAGCTCGGGGTCTGTTCCGTCGCACCGAGCGTACACATAGGTCGTAAATATCACGGACAATTCGTTAACAGCCATCTCCCGCAGTACCCGCTTTGACCGGTACCGTCATAAAAGTGATCCGAGCCGGCTAAAGGAGAGGAGTGTCCGATGCCGCCGATGAACAATTGGGGAATTTTGATACTTAGTTTTTCCATTTCGCCAGCGTCATCGACATCCTTCCCCTGGCCGATCAGGGTGCGTCGCGTCGCGTCACGTTAGCCCACGCTATCCCTTCCATTGGGCTACGATGCGAATATATAAATCGGGGCTAAAAGCGTGCCCTTCAATGTACTATCAACCATCAAGTGTCGTGTCTCAATTCGTGTTGTATTGAACAATGGTTAAACCGTAGTGAGTGACACATGTGTTTCGTTTCAAAATGAACAAAATTTGTGTATTCTGCCTCAAGAAGTATCAGCTATTAATATCATTTACAGAGAAGACTTTAACAAATTGTAAAGCAATTTTACGAATTCGTGCAAAATATAATTTAACGTATGACAATATATCTTTGCCGTCGAATCCAGGACAAATTGAGTGCTACCATGTAGTTTGCTACAGAAAGTTTACGGCTTTAAGTAAAAAGTATAGACAAGAGTTAAGGTAAGATACAATTCAATATAAACATTTTGTGCATGCTCAAAATAGTTTATTTCGTACTTATTATCGATATGACTTGAACACCTATTGAAGTAAGAAGTTGCGTTGTTGACGTTTAAGCGAAATCAACGAATTTGATGATTCGGAGGCAGAATTTGATAATGAATGAGTTATTAAAATATTATTTGTAATGTCTATTCTGTACATATATAATACATTTTCAATATTATTATATTATAATTAATTAATAGCCTATTGAATCTAGTTCGTTAAATAATAATTTATATATTCGTATCGTAGCCCAGTGGAGGGGATAGCGTGGGCTAACGTGACGCGACGCACCCTGATCGGCCAGAGGAGGGATGTCGATGACGCTGGCGAAATGGAAAAACTAAGTATCAAAATTCCCCAATTGTTCATCGGCGGCATCGGACACTCCTCTCCTTTAGCCGGCTCAGATCACTTTTATGACGGTACCGGTCAAAGCGGGCACTGCGGGAGATGGCTGTTAACGAATTGTCCGTGATATTTACGACCTATGTACGTCGGTGCGACGGAACAGACCCCGAGCTATTGTCTCTTACCCCCCCTACGAGTATACCTGCGCTCTTTCCTATACTCTGATTTGAAATCGCCTGCAACGCCGAGCGCGCGCGAAATTTACATTTCTTTTTTTGCTGACTGACCAGCTCCGCCCCCACATTCAGCTGACTGACTTCGTAACCTTTATTTATATGCAATATACAAGTTGTATACCGATTTTCAACCTTATTAAATTCAAATTATTACCCCGGCAGGAACGACAACTTTGATAGCGTCCCTGAGACATATGCCCCAGCTTTCGCTTGACTGACCGCAGTATGTTTGTCTACACAACCACTGTAATAAACTATAAAAAACTGGGCTTATTAAATTCAGAGACCTTTTTTGGCTCTGGCTCTCCGACTATAACACCGAGATCGCGCGCGAAGAAAACACCGAGAATACGCGCGGAGATAACACCGAGATCACGCGCGACGAGAATACCGAAATCACACGCGAAGAAAACACCGGAAATACGCGCGAAGAAATCACCGAAAATACGCAATAAGATAACACCGAATCGAGTATAAACCCGATAGTCGTTATTCGAGAGAGTCACGACGCACCGCTTACCCTTACGTCGAGCATACAACGGAAGATCGCCCAGGTCGCAGGGTCTGACCGGGCGCACTCGAAACAAAAGGAGTCACTAAAACTAACGATAATCACGGATCGGTACTATACAGCCGAGAGTCGAGAATGCGAAACGTTCACTACGGTAATACCGCACTACGGGTACGCACTATTTCTATAATCGGTAACCGCACTACCGGCGATAAATCTCTCTTAATCTATAACGAGCTCAATTCGTCTTAGGAAATTCGGTCGCCTCGTGCTTCCGAATTTCCCAAGCATCTCCAGATAATTACAACGGAATTACTACGCGATCACGCGATCGACAATTAACACGCGAAACAAAATCAATAACGAAATTACGATAATCACCACGGGTCCGTCACACTTCCCTACGATACGCGATAAGGGACGATAAGCCTTTCGAAGGCAACCCTTTCAAACGATACGCGATAAGGGAACGATAAGCCTTTCGAAGGCAACCTTTACAAACGATACGCGATAAGGGAACGATAAGCCTTTCGCAGGCACGAAATTCGGGAGGTCTCTAATAATCTGTCCCGGCCACGTGTTACCAAATTGAAGAGCCGGCTTACCGGAAAAATAAGCTGCGCTGCTGTCAAGATCGTCTGGCCGCGCCGTAGGTCCGCACGAAAAGAGGACGATTTCGGGGATCGCTTCGGCTCGCTAGGAAGAGAGGGCCAGTCCTCACTCTAGGAGTCCTTTTCCGCGATCTAATTGGTGATCGATTTTCCTCCGTTGATTTGCATGCGCGACGCTCTGATTGCCGCTGCGCGCCCGCTCCGTAGATCGCCAATCGAAGACACTATCGCCTTCTTTGTTGGTTCGGGTGTGCGCGCAGCTCGCTGGATTCCCTCGTGGCTCCGGAACTATCCCCTCACGGATGACGACTTGATGGATCCTTTTGGAACATTCCCCTGCGGGATCACGCGGAGGATCCCGATACGGAGTTAGCTTCTGAAGATTCCTCCGGAGCATTCCCCTGTGGGATCACGCGGAGAATCTCGATGCGAAGCCAACTCCCAAGTGGTCCATCCATGCTGAAGAAACGGGGTGCCTGTCTCCACAGGTTGCGTTCCTCGCCGGGTACGCTGCTCGTTTGCAAGTCCCAGTCCTGCGCCTGGCAGGGAAGTCGCCGGCATCTCGCCGCACGGCATCTGGCGCTCGTTGCAGCCCCTTGTCCTCCAGCTCCGGCGTCCTTGTAGCTCTATTCCTAGTTTAGCGGTTCTAGATACGGTAGTCGACTCTAATATAACAAACTAATTACTGGTGCTCTATTTATGCTTCTATTTATACGAAATGCTCTGGGGATGGCGGGACCAACGGCGCGGCGTAGGAATTGCGTCACATTGTAACGTGCCCGATTTGCAACGTTACAGTGTATATGTGTAACACAAATAAAAACTACCCTTGGGGAAGTACGCTAGAGCCCTATAAATCTCGAATTTTTTAACTTCGGTACCGTTTGAGATATCGAGATGGAATAAAATTCAGATCATATGACCCGGAATATCACGTACAAATTGTGTAAGTTTTATTAGAAAATTGGTTTAATTATTTTTAATTTAAATCCGGAAAAACAGAGACAAAAATTTTAAAAACGATTTTTTATGTCCAAGTATGTATTGTTTAAGTAAAGCAAGTCGCTTATATACGGGTATTTATTTCGAAATCACAGATAGACACTTTAATTTTATTTATATGTCTAGATGTCTACATATCATATTTTCTTGCTCATTTTGAATAGATTGTTACAACGGCTGATGAAGACCATCTACATGTCCCATGCATGGCTTACGAGACTTCGTCATAGACAGCTGATGGTCGTTGTTACCCAGGATTCAGATTGCTCGTCTGTTTTCAACAATCTCGCTTGAGCTGGCAGATAGACGGATGTCTTACGTGTCTCTTATGTTGTTGTACCGGTTTCTTTGAATAAAGAGTCCGTGTTCCTTTTTCACTATCGTGGTTCTCGCGTCCCACTGCCGTAACGATATAATATAAGTGGATACAAATAATATATAGCAATAATTTTGTTAGGTGCGTTGATTATTTATTTAAGTCCAACCCCTACAGCATTACGTTGAAGCCTTCAAAATGTTTGTCAAAAATTCCATTGTACACCTAGCGTCAATGATTCTGATTGACCCGCTTTGGGTGATGATACTTCAATTGAGTCAATCAGTTGAACGGTACGAGCGGATCTTCTTGATTAGCCATGAAGCGCCAATCAGATTTAGCTTTCATGGCAAAATACTAAAGGCGCCTACATATGGTCCCGGCAGGCCTGTCAGTTCTGACTGAATAGTCCGCCTGGAGGCCGGTTGCCGGATAGTGTGTATGGAATGTTTACCTGTCAGTTGAGACTATTCAGGCGGCCGGAGGAAGAACAAAACTACATTCGACCGGCTTCCAGGCGGACTATTCAGTCAGAACTGACAGGCCCGCCGGACCGTGTGGACAGACAACAGTCCATCCGGCGACCGGCCTCCAGGCGGACTGTTCAATCAGAACTGACAGGCCCGCCGGACCGTGTGGAGAGACAACTCCACTTTAAAATTTCTTGAACAACACTCACGAGCAGAACAGCTGACTACCCACGCCACGCCTCAACACCGGGTGGCGCTGCACGTCCAATCTCAGAATTCAAATGGTAAACCCTCCGTTACTCGCCGAGCGCTGAGCTGCCGTAGTAAACGGTGCACATTACTTACCGGCTACCCCGATAGCCAGGTGGCTTCACAGTGGTGGCACTGTGGGACCACGCGGTGACTTTGAGAAACATCACAGTGATGTCTTGGTGCGTGCCCACTGGGGTACCACTGTGGCATCACGCAGTGTACAAAGTGGATAAAGTAGGATTTTGCAAAAGGATAAAGTAGGATTTTGCAAAAGGATAAAGTAGGAGATTTTGCACGCAGTAACTTTACCGAGGTTTTTCACTGTGTGCCCGTGCAGTGCCGCCGCCTAGTAGTGTCGCTTTTTTTTTTTCACACCCTACCGGGATTTGAACCTGCGATCTTCAAGATACGAGATGCTTCGAAACTGGGAATGCTTGCATTCTACCAATTGAGCCATCGACTCTTCGAGCGCGATGTTGTTCCACTCCGGTCATAATATAGAAACCGGACATGACAGACAGGGAGGCTTCTCCACTTTTTGTATACATTTTGTGGAAAATCACTGGTAATCCTAAGCGGATGTGTGAGTTCAACTAATTGTTGAAACGTAAGTCTTTCTTTCAATTGCTATTTTTCAAATAGACACCATTTAGAAGTTACGGATAATCCCCTTCGCGCTGCTCTAACCTACAAACGTCCCGGAATGCAACTGTAAACATTCTTGACTCATGTTTTACATTTTCAGTTTATTGGCGTAAATGATTGAAGGGGTCGCATTCTCGTGTCCACCTGTATTATACATTTTCTGGATCTGGGTTGTGTTTATCATCATGTGTTTAGATCATGCCAAAGGGATTCAGGGATACTGCAAAAGACGCGAAGTGAACTATCGGAGTATGCTTGATATCTAATTTTAATTGTGTAAAGTATTCCAATACTCTTCTGTTTCAGGATTCAAATGGCTAATCCGACCTTATGTGGTGCTTCAAAAGGAACATCAATGCTTAACACATTCGCTGCGGACCGCGCAGCTCCTGCTTTAAAATACATACACCCTCACGCAGGAGCCGCATGATCCGCAGTGAACGTGTAAAGGAAACTCTTTCAGAACTTGATAGTCCTACAGTATAGGCTCACAATGATCTTCTACTGGGAAATGTATTGTACAATGAAAAAGAAAATAGCGTTACTTTCATTGACTATGAGTACACTGCTTTTAACTGAGGCTTTTGATATATCCAATCATTTTATTGAATTTGCTGGTAATCAAATTATCCATTTACCACAAACTAATAATTTTTATAGCATAGAAGTAATACAAATCTCTTATTTCTTTTTTCAGGTATAGATATAATCCTGACTTTTCTCTGTATCCGGAGGAAACATTGCAAAGGGCTTGGCTTAGAATATATCTTCGTACGTACAATGAAGCCACAGATGTATCTGAAGATACTGTTACTAAACTTTATACCAAGGTTTAAGTTTCCTCCTTTATCTCATTTCTTCCGGGGTTGCTGGGCGCTTATACAGAGTAAACATTCAAATATCGACTTCGATTTTCTGGAGTAAGTTTATTTAATTATTATCAGATTGTGTAATCAGGATATTTTCATTTTATAATATTCATATTTCATTTGATGATAATCGTTTTGATAATAGGTACGCTTCTTTGAGATTTAACGAACACTTCAAAATGAAGGACGAATGCCTGAACATGAAGTATAAAATTTACGCCAGGACGAAATCATTCCATACAATGAAGAATTTTAATAATTCCCAACGATGTATTCTATATGATACTATTTAATTTTACCAGCTTGTTAACTGGATTTCTCAAGGAAATTATCTCCTTTTATTCAGATTCATTATATGTAACAGCAGTTGAAAAAAATTGCGAATGAAGATACTATGATATAATAGCTTAAGTCGTACAGTATTTTATATAAAGAATAGCATAATATACACATAATAAAACCATGTACATATTATATTACCAAATAAAAAAATGTTTTCTGTTATCCATCATGTTTTTCCCGCAATTTCTAAAAATTTCCTTTGACCCTTTTTAACGTTATCATCGGAATTAACATTTCAGTTTTTTCTCCGTACTAGTACTTAAACCTTTGCCAGTAAACGATATTTGTTAGAGCAAGAGTTTAGCATATTTTAAAATATCCTTCAATGCCTCCGAATAGAAATGAATCGGTGAATCCAAGAACAGTATAAGTCTAACAAATGGCGTTTTGAGTTAAGATAGGTAGCCAAAATGTTTAAAATTCTAAGCTCCATATATTGTCAAGAACCGATTCCTATCAGTCATAAGAAAATCCACATATTTAGCATCCCTCATTACAGTTTTCAAGAGCTTGAAATGATGGCCATTAACTCATTGTGAAGTTATTATGTTTTTTTCATTTTTTCTCGAAACTATCTTTATGCATTTGTACTGTTCTTGGACTCACCGATTCAAATAGAGTGCGTCTCGCGCCTTACTACGCATGTGCTAGAAAATCGTTCCAGCTCAGAACTAGGGACTGAAATTACCGTTCGAGAACCAGTTCTGTTACAGTTCGCGGTTGGAACGCTCGTTGGAATCGTTCCAGAACTAGTTCTATGTTTGTTGGAACGGCTGGGTCAGACTGCGCACACTCTGTCGAGTTAAGAACCAGTCCTCGTGTTACTAACCTAGTGACTGCTCTCGAAGGTTCTCATTAAATTTTGTAAAATAATTTGATATTTTTCTTTTTCAAAATAAATGTCAACATAACCACGTAACATAAACAAAGAATTTGTAAATAAAAGTAGTTTTAAAAGTGCAAGTGCAATAAACCCAATTCATAAGTGATGAATATCGGTATCGAAGATATCTTATCAATTCTAGGAGTCAAAAATTCCGCTAGTGGAAGGAGAAGCGGTATTGAAAGCAGGTTTGTATTTTCCTGCGGAATCAAAAAGAGAAACCAAAATGCAGTGAAAATCATCGCTTCTTGCGTACAATCGTCACATGGTACTATTTGCCGTACTGATTTATGTACAGAAGCGTTGCAAAAACATGTTTGCGTCTTCCTCTGGCCCAGCTGCACTTGCACGTTACTTCTTTATTGTTGTTTACTAGTAAGATGTTCACTTCAACTTCGTGAGGAGCACTTGTTACATGTGACGATTGTACGCAAGAAGCGACGATTTTCACTGTATTTTGGTTTCTCTTTTTGATTCAGCAGGAAAATACAAACTGCTTTTTCAATACCGCTTCTCCTTCCACTAGCAGCATTTTTGACTCTCCTAGAACTGACAAGATATCTTCGAGATATCGATATTTTCATCAGTTATGAATTGGGTTTATTGCACTTGCACTCTTAAAACTACTTTTAGGTATTTACAAATACTTTGTTTACGTTACGTGGTCATCTTGACATTCGGTCCGCAACAACGGCCATCTTAGGAAGAACGAAACGCCACCATACAGCGGTGTCCGACGCGAATAAAAATTCCGTACGGCGTCAGCGAATAGACCAATCAGGATCAAGTATTCCGTTCTGGCAAAAACTCGCACTCCGGATCCTCACTGTGGCATCAGAATAACGTCACTCAGTGACGCCACCGCGTGACTTTTGGGTGAAAGTCACGCTTGGCTATCGGGGTACTTTCACGTACTTTTGCACTGAACGGGGGAGACGAATGTAAGTGCAACTGTATCTCGAGCGTTTGTCGGAGGTCTACTCGCACAGGGCCGTCCTACGCCGCGCGCACGTACGCACGTCCCTGTCTCTCTCTCTCTCTCATTGATTTCAATGGAGAAATAAAAACCGAATATCTCTATTTCTAAACGTCAGAATGACTTCATTCATAAGGAAACGTTATCAGTTTTTTTATAATCTAAAATCTGACAATATTTTTTAAAAATTGCTCGAAAAGTGCTATAGCGGTCCAACTACCTTAAAAAGAAAGCATTTTTTCCCAAATTTTTCTAATAGTAAAAGATATACAGAATTGCTTAAAATCTAAAAACGGCGGCGCCGCGCTCACGTAGCGAGTAACGGAGGGTTAACTCACTTTGAAATTATATGCGATCTCTTTGTTTTAGATTACTGTTTTTCTTTTTTGCAGGCAGTTTTTAATCAGCCCATTGTTAATGTGATCAAAAATTAAATTAACATAAAAGAAATATTAGGAAAAATATTTAAAAATATTGTCAGATTTTAGATTATAAAAAAACTGATAACTTTTCCTTATGAATGAAGTCATTCTGACGTTTAGAAATAGAGATATTCGGTTTTTATTTCTCCATTGAAATCAATGAGACTACGTCTCCACCGTAGCGAGATTTAGAAATCTTCGTATAGAGATTTTTTGTCTCCACCGCAGATATCTATAGGATTATATCGGATTAATAAGTTTAATGCTGCCAATTTGGTAGGATTAGACTTATTAATCCGAGAGGTATCTCCGTCGATGAAATATTTGAGATTGAATAATACGAGGATTACTAAATCTCGGATTTAGCCCTGCGGTGGAGACGTAGTGAATGAGACAGGGACGTGCGTGCGTGCGCGCGACGTAGAACGGCCCTGTGCGAGTAGACCTCCGACAAACGCTCCGTATGTACACCCGTGCTCACGGAATCTGTCGCTGGTGACTTTTTTTAAATGTTATTTTTAAACGTACTAACCAATGATTAATCAATCCTCGTGCTTTCATTAACGAGAGTAGACGTCACCGTAGCTAATGAGGGCATGAGAATTAATTGTTCACTGGTTAGTACGTTTAAAAATAAGGTTTAAAAAAAGTCACCAGCGACAGATTCCGTGAGCACGGGTGTATCATGCCAAATTAAACAAGCAGATATACCGACATTGCCGAAACTTTACTGACGGTCAAGAATTTTATAGTTAGAGTTGGCTTGAGAAGAGTGCGCTGTGTGTGCTGCGTGAGAGCGAAAAGTGTCAAACGTCTGATTTCCCGATAGCTGTCAATTCGGAAAATCGAAGTATTGAATAATAGACGAAACACTTCGATCTTTTGAATTAACAGCTATTGGGAATTCAAATTAAGAGTCGCAGCGCCAGGTGGCTATTACTGGAACCAGTTTCTGCCACATTGGGCGCTTTCCATTCATGACACAAGTCCTATGGTCGACACACTTCTATTAGAACCACCGACTGATTGGCAGGCTCCAGCAGAAAGAGCTAATGGTTTAATTTTGTGTCCACTTGTGTCTAACCACTGCCACTCTGTCATTAGTAGTAACAAATTAGAAAAGAACAACAGTAAACGAGAGGCACAAAATTAATAAAAATCAATGGTAAACAATCGATAAAAAGGTGTGTTTTACAGTCCCCAATTGTGTGGTTAGGAAATAATGTGGCAGAAACTAGTTCACCATTATAGCCACCAGAGTGAGTACCGCTTCTCTTGAATTCCCAATCGGGAAATCAGACGTTTGACACTTTTCGCTCTCACGCAGTACACACAGCGCACTCTTCTCAAGCCAACTCTAACTATAGTAAAATTCTTGACCGTCGGTAAAGTTTCGGGAATGTCGGTATATCTGCTTGTTTAATTCGGGATGATACATACGGTACAGTCGCACTTACATTCGTCTCCCGTTCAGTGCAAAAGTATGTGAAAGTAGCCGGTAAGTAGCGTGCTCCGTTTACCACGGCAGCTCAGCGCTCGGCGAGTAACGGAGGGTTTACCATTTGAATTCTGAGATTGGACGTGTAGTGCCACCCGGTGTTGAGGCGTGGCGTGGGTAGTCAGCTGTTCTGCTTGTGAGTGTTGTTCAAGAAACTTTAAAAATTTATATAAAATAAAGGAGACGTCCTAGAGAGTTACTTCCCGCATCAATTTTGTAGAGAATTTCGCGCTCTACAAGAAGGTAATTTTATGAATATATTATATATTCGAATATATATATATTTGAATGTATATAAATTGAACGGTGCTACGCCACAGTCGGTAAGAGCGAAATTTCGCAACGTTTTTGTTAAGTAAACAACTTCGCGGTCACCTACGTTATGTTACCTCATCGGAATATTGTTCGCGAGATTTTTTCCTTTCGATTGGTCCATAAATCATCGGCAGGGGATTAAAATTGAAATGCACATGTAAATTGGATCTAGAATGACTGGACTATCAGGCGGACTGTTCAGTCAGAACTGATAGGCCTGCTGGACCGTGTGTAGGCGCCTTAAGATTCAATCAAATCTTTCAGCTACGGTCGATTCAATTGAAGTACCGTCACCCAAAGCGGGTCGATCAAAATCATTGACGCTAGGTGTACTCCAGGGACAATGGATCTGTCCGAACCGCTTTCAATTTACCAAATTTAAGATTGATGATTAGTAGAATTATTTGTCTTCATCAATCACAGGCCTCAAAATTCGTAGATTGAAAATGCATTGGATAGACTCATTGTTCTTAAGATACACATTTGCTAACAAAAGTAATCACACTGTTATCTAGGGGCTTATTTTCAGTATTTTTTATAACACAATTTGAGTGTTTATCTTTATCAAAATTTGTAGACTTTCGCAGCCATTATCAGTATTGTTATTATGAGTATTACTACTCTTAGTTTTCAGCTGATGACCGCGTCCAAATTTATTTCAACTCATCCAACGAAGACTGTAGTACCTCATTTTTTGTAGTTTTGAGATAAGATAGTTTCCGACGGAAGATGTTCATAAATCGGAGATACTATTAAACGTATATGGTAATGTCAGTTGCCTACATTACTATTTTGTGAGATACAGCTCTTTTCTGGGGAAGATATCATTATGTTTTACTGTTCTGTACTTGTAATTCAAAAAGTGAAAATTTGAGTTACTTCAGTCTTCGTTGGATGAGTCGATTTATTTGCTGACGTTTCCCAAACATTGTAGTTTGCTTTATAAAGGCGGATGACCTTAACCCCTTCAGACTTGGTGTACACGAGTATGTACATTGGATTTTAGCTATTTTATTGAAAAATGTTACGCAAAAATACAACTTTGAACTGTTTGCACATAAATATGAAAAAATGTTTAAAATAAAGATTGCAAAAATCTTTTAAAATATAATAATACCTCAAAGGCTAAAACATCATCAAAAATTTTTTTTGATCCGCGAAAAAAAATCAGGTCTGAAGGGGTTAAGATTATACCGTAATATACCTTTATGGTGTCGAAATATTTGCAAGAAATTTCGTTAGGTCTACGCCAATTAAGCGTCACAGCTGATACAAGTTTAACGACAAATCGCAAAAGTTGCACTAACGGATGTGAAGAACGTTTTGGCAAATTGCGATCATACTTTTAGCGTCTTCCTAATGCATAAGCGATGTAAGTTGGATATAATAAAATGGCAACCGTCGATTGTTATAATCAGTAGTTGCTTTAGAAGATTGGAGGTAAACTATTTCATGCTAGTCAATTTTTCGCCGTTCTGTTGCTTAATTAGTGTGACAACGGCAGAACAGCATTATGCTACAGTCATATGGATTGTGGAGCACGTTATTGCTTGCAAATATAATTCGTATTACTATCAACCATTCCCTTGTCGCGCTATTGTCGAAATCTCGCTGCTAGATAAGTTATACAGTTATACCTACAGGGTCCATTATGAAAATAATGCGCATGAGTTTATTGTAATGCGACTATCCATCGCAACGGGGTAAAACGGGTCGGGAAATGTAGTGGAGGGTCTGCCCTTCCAATGCAGCCGGTCGCCAGTTTGTTCCGAGCAGTCTGAGTGGAAAAAAGTGCCTCCGCGTGAAGTGTGTTTTTCGACTTTGTAACACGGCGCAATGGAGCGCCCGAGGAATCGTCCATTTTGAGTTTGTACCGCAGGGAGAAACTGTCAATTCAGCCTTTTACCTGGAGGTGCTCAAGAGATTGAAACGACAGGTCGCGCGCGTAGGGTTGACATCAAAGACACGGTCAAGCTCCATCATGACAATGCCCCCAGTCACACGGCCTTCATCGTTACCAACTTCCTGGCCGAGAGCAACACCCCAGTGGTCCCCCAGCCCCCTTACAGTCCCGACTTGGCTCTGTGCGACTTTTTTTTTGTTTCCCCGACTGAAGAGAGAGCTGAAAGGAAAGCATTGGGAGTCCGTGGAAAACATCCAAAAGCGTGTTACAACGTTCCTAAGAGACATTGCCGTTGAGGAATTTCAGGGTGCCTTCCATGCATGGCAGGTACGTCTCCGCAAGTGTATTGATGCTGGGGGAGAGTGTTTTGAAGAATTTTAAGCATTTGTACCGGTACGCGATCAATAAATCTATTTTTCCCAGAAAATGCCCATTACTTTTATAATGGACCCTGTATAAGTAGTATGTGTATGTACAGAACTAACGATTAACCGTGATCAATCTGTTTGATCTTGCATAAAAGGAAAAAAAATGGTCTGCTTTCAATAAACTACGCATTTTGTTGCAGTTTGTTAACCCTTTCACTCACGAATTTTTATTTTTACAGCTATACAGTTGATAATGTATATTCCAGCTGTTCGATGCTTTAAATTTTAATTTTTCTGATAAAAAAAATTTTTTTTTCATAAATTTAATTTTTTTTTGTTTATTTATAAATTTAATTTTTAATTTTTATGGCTATATATGTCTTATACGTTCGTTACAATGTCCACGAATATACTTCTTGTGAACAAACGGTAAAAATTCTAATTTATGACCTTATAGGTATATACATTAATCTACACATGTCCACATTTGTGGACACCGTGAGCGAAAGGGTTAAGATAGTCGCAAAGTTCGCTCGTCTTGGAAATCAAGCGCACTCGATTTGAATCTCGCTTGACCTGCTTCCCGTGTCGAAAACCACTACAGAACACTACAGAATATTTCCAACCACTACTGAAAACCTGAGTAGTGGCACAATAGTGGTGAGCAGTGGTTCAATGATGGTCAGTAGTGGTTCAATGGTGGTGAGCAGTAATCCAAAAGTGATATTTAGGGCCGGTTTTACCAACACGGTATAAACGCGGTATAGCGCTATACTGAGAATAACCAGTACGCAAGCGTTTTACAAGTATGGTATAAGTCTGGAATAGCATAAACTTTGGAATAAATGCAGACATAACTTATCCGGCAGTTTCATCGTGGGATAAGCTATCTATCCTCTGCATAACCTAACTTTTTGTTTGTGTCTATATTCTTCCGTGACATAGTCATAACCTGATCGTTGTGGTAAATTATTATTAATTTTGAAATGGAGTTATTTGATAAACCAGTTTTTGAATCATCATTTGATGTATCTAGATATTGACGTATTACCAAGAATGAGAAATCCGAAGAAAATACGTGCCCGGTAAGTAAATAAAAGATACCTATACCTATTAATTTATAATCAATATCTAATACAAAACTATTCCAGAGTTGACTATTTCGAAGAATACTTACAATGATGTAGAATTCTTCACTCGATTTCGTTTGGAAAAACAAAACCGGCCAGAGATTATTGGGACAAATACGACATCGCATTGCACCGAGGTCGCAAAGAAAAGCAGCAATTCAGCCAGCAACGAAATTATTGCCAACTTTAAGATTTCTTGCTTTGGGATCAATGCTAATTACTGTAAGTAATCGTTTTGATCGTAATGTTAAAACTTTTAATTAGTTATTATTATATGCCGCCACCTCTGCCACCTCCGACGACTCCTCACATCGCAAGGAGAGCTAGTTTACAAGACTACAAGTTCGTCGATCGGCATAAACCGCCACTGATCTCCCAGAAATTAATGGGACTGGGAGAAAGACATCGACAAAGTCAAATTGAAACTCGTCGCAAGGTATGATTAAACAATTTTATCGCGGTAAACTTTTAATTCGCCAGGAACAAAGAGGAGTTTCGCATTGTCAGAATGTCGTGGCTGCGAAGGATTGATTTTGTTCACAGTGGGCTTTTAAACGTGTTTTTCAGATCGCCGGGTGAGAGACCTTTGCGAGCCAAACGCGAAAATAGCCCTTGCAACGACCTTCAAGAGATCTTACGAAAACGATATATCACAATGCAATCGCCGGACAGTAGAAATTCCACCACAACGTTGACGCTCGATGATTCGTTCTAGATTAAGAACTCGATGATGCTCAATTTCTCTGGGTCACAGCATTCGCGTCGGACGGTGCTCCGAGGAACGGCTATTGTAGCCTTGCTTTCCACGCGTCAGATTGAATCATGATTATAATTTTATCTGAGTCAGAGCTCTGGAGAATCAAAATTAATAGATCTCTCTTCTTTTTTTATAAGTGAGTCTTTCCCTGCTAGGTAAATTCGCGCGACACATTTTAGATTATAGTTCTTTTTTAATAGGAGGATAGAAGCTCATAGAAACGTCGGGAAAATGTTGTTCTCCTTTCGCTCTTTTACTAGAAAATGCAAGTTTAAATTTAAAAGTTAAGCACGCGGGTCTACAATCGCGAGAATCTCAACGGTATCCAATAATATCAACCAAAGAAGTCATCTACCATTGCATTGTTTTCTATAAGTAACATTTAAATTTATCTAGGTAGGTATTATACCTTTCTTCAATTCGCGTAATTGCAGAGTTTTCGGGAGCAGAAGTGATACATCCATCGTATAATTTAAATTGTGTACCCTTTTTATATGATTTAATAAAAAAAATAGTATAACCATTACATGTGCACTACTTACCACTTCTTACCACTACGTACCACTGCATGCCACTATTCACCACTGTATACCACTACTGACCACTATTCTCTCACCACTGTATACCACTACTGACCACTATTGTAGAAACCACTACTGACCACTGTAGTGTTCAATCCGCTGTAGTGGTTTTCGACAAGGGTCCATAGGCGCAATGTTAGAGAAGCGTCGCGATTCCTTCAGTGATGTTGGAAACGGGTACGTCAACGGAATAAAGAGAATACAAGATTATAAATGTAAGCAGAACTGCCCGCGAGTCGAAATTTTAATACTAGTTTGAGCATAAACTTGACGAAAGCGGACAAACCGGCCACTTGCAGGTCTAAACTAATGTTAAAGCATTCACATTTAACACTAGTTTAGACCTACAAGCGGCCGATTTTTTCGCTTTCATCAAGTTGAGGCTCAAACTAGTATTAAAATTTCTACTACTAAAATTAAAGTACAATAAAGCAATTTGGCAAGAAAACAATTGTTTCTTCTTACTACAGTACAGTTTACTAAAACGGTGCCGATACCGCCTCATTGTTAATTCAAAAGCTTCGGCAATCCTATTAAATAGTTGTTTAGTAAATATACCAGGCTGTTCGAAAATTACCTATCATACGCTCATTTTTGACGCCCTGAAAACGCTTACTAGCTGCAGTGGTGGCTCTGTGCAATCTACTATTCACTTATCTACCCGGCTGTGCTTAGACCTGACTACTATTGCACATTTCTCACATAAGCACACATGGCCAGCTTGACGCAAACGATTTATTACACAACGCCGACGTAATCGGCTGAGATGAAAATGCGGAGAGCATGATCATCGTATGCAGTACAGCAAACGCGGCCCCCCGTTTCGCCTAGATCAATATACCTTCAACCGACTGCTGACCAACTAAACGCATCGTAGCGAAAAAATATGGTGTCAGGGCCGCAGGTAATAAAAGGAGAAACGACTCCTCTCTATATCGTTTCAACTCGGCACGCACTCATCTGTATACAGTAATATACATACGTATATATACTCACTTCCGCGGATATCGTCGTTAAGGGCCCCATATACGGTACGATTCGTCGCTTCGATCAATCTGAAGAAAATCGTGACCATCGATTGCTTCAAAAATGCGGCTCACCCATGAAACGATTGGTCATTGCGATTGATCATTAAAAAACGTGCCATTACCAGACGGAAACCCAATTTATCGTTACGATATTCAAGATCGTGTGGGTTTTTGTTGAGCTCTCCGATATCGTCTTCAATTAAGTAAATCGTTAACGAAGTTGACATACACTATTGATTCGTCGTTTCGATCAGTCTGAAACGACGGATCGTAAAGACAAATCGTACCGTATATGGGGCCCTTTAGTCTCCAATCGAAGCGCATCTAAACCGAAACATAGCATGTAGGAATATCGCTTGCACAACCCCTGCTTCTTTCCGAATAGGTCAAGAGTCAACAATTGAAGAGTACTCGTTTGTACAATACACCCTGACTGTAGGGACTAGCGGATGGAGTTGTCTTGCAAAAGCAGGGTAGGAGCAACTAAACTGAGGGAAATAATTGTTAGTATCAAAGGAATATGTCTTGAAGCAAGAACATGTGATCTTGCAAACTTTTAAGAATACAGACTCTTAGTTGAAGAATATATATTTTTGATGTACCTTCGTTGGAACAAGAAATTCTTTTTGCACAAAACAAGCAATTACTCGAGTCTATTAAATACTTTTTTGCACGAAGAAAGCTATGGCTTGATTCTGGAATTATTTCATGCTTTTGATTGAAGGAAACATTTTTTGGCATTAGCAATTATTTCCCTCAGTATATGTGTTCTAGTAGGTGTACAAATAAGTTTTAGGACGCTTTTGCAAAAATTCAAAATTAATTTTTTATAAAGTTAAATTCATTTATTCATCAAAATAATCCCCCTGACTTTCAATGACCTTCAGCCATCTTTTAGGTAATTCACGGATGCCTTCCACAAAGAAAATTCCATCATGCGAGATGAGGAAGTTATCAACCCATTTTTGGACTTCTTCGAATGTTTTGAATTGCACATCAGACAATTCGTTTTACGTTTTTCGAAACAAGTGAAAATCAGTTGGAGTTAAGTCTGGTGAATACGCCGGGTGTGGTACAACTTCCCATCCAAGAGCCATTAACGTATCCTTGACTGGTCTACCCACATGAGGTTTGGCGTTGTCATGGGGCAGTTTTACTGGACGTTTTCCTTCGCCAGTAAATGGACGCTTTTGGTCAATTTCTTGATTCAATCGTATTAATTGTTGACGATAGCGATCGGCAGTAACTGTCTGGCCAGGTTTCAGACGTTCATAATAGAGAGTACGCCTTTCATATCCCACAATATATACACAGCATGACTTTGATACAGTAAGTACTGCGCTTTGGGGTCGATGTCGTCGGCTCGCCGGGGTCAACCCAATGATATCAGCATTTCGGATTATCAAAATGAATCCACTTTTCATCGCCGGTCACAATTTTCCACAAAAAAGACTTTCTTTGTTGCTTGTTGTAAAGATTCAAACATATGTCAAGACGGCTATTTTTATTTGC
This sequence comes from Xiphydria camelus, assembly GCA_963678675.1. Classification (NCBI taxonomy): domain Eukaryota; kingdom Metazoa; phylum Arthropoda; class Insecta; order Hymenoptera; family Xiphydriidae; genus Xiphydria; species Xiphydria camelus. The sequence continues at coordinate 19,308,079 of OY783192.1, read as the reverse complement.
TTGAGTCAAAGAGTGTGGCATCCACTTTGTTCCTTTTCGAATCTTTCTCATTGCTTCAAAGTGATAGGAAATAGTTTGTTGAGTTACTCCTAGTTGTTCTGAAAGTTGTTTTTCCGTCTGGCAAGAGTTTTCATCCAGTAACGCTTGCAGTTCCTGGTCGTTCGTTCACCTTTACAGGGGCCCCGGTACGTTCACGGTCACTAACATCAAAATCACTGTTTTTAAATTTCTTATACCAATACATACTCACATATACTTTTAGATACAATGTCGTCCCTAAGAACAGAACAGATCGATTCACATGCTTTCCTAACACTTTTTCTTTGATGGAATTCATAGCGAATGCAGTGTCTAATAAAGAGCTTATTGGTCTGCATGTTTTGTTCACTGAATTTAAAGGTTATATCTATGACTCTCTTACGTTTCGATACTGTAATACATAACAAGTGCCACGATATCATATGTGAGCGGTAACTTTGAATTACTTTTATGACACGGAATGGAAGTGTCCTAAAACTTATTTGTACACCTAATATGTAGTCATCGGTGTAGTTTTTGTTGCTATATGAGAAAGCATTAGGGGTAGAGGTGTTGAGATTTAAATTCACAGTCACACAAAAAAAGTGGGGTGTACTTTTGATGCGATATATGTTATCCGTAGTAATTTTGCCTCCTGATCACGAATCCAGTATCAAAATTTGGCCATCACCTCACAATTTTTTTCTAACCGCAAAAAACTGTGCACAGTCACACAAAAAAGTGGGGTACATACTTTTGATGCGATATATGTTATTCGTAGTAATTTTGCCTCCTCATCACAAATCCGGTGTCAAAATTTGGCCATCACGTCACATTTTTTTTAATCTCAAAAAACCAGCCAGAGATCATAATTTTCAAAAAGTTAATGGACTTAAACCAAATTCGGTATAGGAGGTTTTTTGGGTCGCTGATCACGAATATGAAGTCGGATTTCAAAAATTCAAGATGGCAGATCCAATATGGCGGACATTTTCGAAAATCGACGGATTCATGCCAAATTCGGTATAGGGAGGTTTTTTGGGTCGCTGATCACGAATCTGATCTTTATTTATTGTTACAACATACACTTTGCAGTCGTCTCGAGGCTCAATTGACAAAAAACCTTAACTCTAAATAGACTTCTGGAACATTTGTGTAAAAATTGTCTTCCGTCGCACGATAGATGGAATTTGATATATCGGTTTGTACCGCTTGATAACATTAATCATAGATACCTCACCATCGGTGAAGCGGTATATTTCGGAGAACTTAGATCGCGAATACCACGGCCACTCATCCGATGCAGCCTGACTCCTTTATGGCCAGGAACGAGCAACGGTACCCTTGCCCGTTAAGCCGGAAACAGACTGAGCTCACGTCACGTGAGCTCACGTGCTATCATGTTGTCATGAATTAACCGTGATAGCATGCTTAGAAACACACTACTATCACGTTTTATGATAGCCTTGTTCGCAGAGCAGTCACAAACCGTTGGCAACTGATCTATGCATGCGCAGTTTGTTTAAAGCGTCGTTCAAAAGAATTGTGAACTTTACAAATTTAGTTCGACTAATTTTAGATATTTGATAACTAACCTAACTTTTTATACGATACAACCCAATTGTTAAGTTAATAAAACTTTTGAAGCATGCTTTATTGTTTTTTTTTTGCTGCTTGGCGAATATGATGATCACGATATTCAGGCAATCCATGATAGTATAAAACAGTATGTTCTCTGACTTTTTCTATTAAAATCTCATCCATTTTCAAACATAAACAACACAACTTCAACAAAACCGCATTTTTTGGGTCGCTGATCACGAATATGAAGTCGGATTTCAAAAATTCAAGATGGCAGATCCAATATGGCGGACATTTTCGAAAATCGACGGATTCATGCCAAATTCGGTATAGGGAGGTTTTTTGGGTCGCTGATCACGAATCTGAAGTCAGATTTCAAGAATTCAAGATGGCGGATCAAATATGGCGGACGAGATTTTCGAAAATCGACGGATTCATGCCAAATTTGGTATAGGTTTTTTTCAGCCGCTGATTATGAATATGAAGTTATATTTGCGAAAATTAAAAATTTTCGAAAATGTCCGCCATATTGGATCTGCCATCTTGAATTTTTGAAATCCGACTTCATATTCGTGATCAGCGACCCAAAAAACCTCCTATACCGAATTTGGTTTAAGTCCATTAACTTTTTGAAAATTATGATCTCTGGCTGGTTTTTTGAGATTAAAAAAAATGTGACGTGATGGCCAAATTTTGACACCGGATTTGTGATGAGGAGGCAAAATTACTACGAATAACATATATCGCATCAAAAGTATGAACCCCACTTTTTTTTGTGTGTGACTGTGCAGTTTTTTGAGGTTAGAAGAAAATTGTGACGTGATGGCCAAATTTTGACACCGGATTCGTGATCAGGAGGTAAAATTACTATGAATAACATATATCGATCAAAAGTATACCCCACTTTTTTTGTGTGTGACTGTGTAATGAATGACGAAAGGTATGGTGTATACTCTGCATAAAATCTCTATACGATAGGAATCATTAAATGGGTTTGCCATGAGAAAGAAGGGTAGGAGTAATCATCGTTCTATGTAGCCATCAATATACATGTGTAGTTTCTGCATAGATATGTATCAAGGGAATAGTTATTTTCGTTATTAGGGCATGAAGCGCTGTTTCTAACGAGTGTGAAGTTTGCCGCACGAGCGAAGCGAGTACGGCAATCACACTCGTTAAAACGGCGCGAAACAACCGAATAACGAATTCTATTTTTTGTCACTAAGTTTCAAATACGAGGTTGACGATTTCACGCACTGCGTAGGTTATTTCACGCACTGCGTAGGTTATTTCACGCACTGCGCAACTTTTCACGAATTGGTGTGTGAAAGATGATTTCACATGCGTCGAGGACGCCCATGAAACAGAGTATTTGACACTGAGTGACAAAAAGAAAATTAAGAGTAGAGGAATTAGAAGCAATAAATTGTTCTCAAATACAGTTAAGACATTGCTGAAAAACTTCAAACATGAATCTAATCTCTTTTCATTGACATGGATGATCGATGTGATCAAGCTTGATCAATTAAAATATTTACAATTGGTCAATGATCGGTAGATTATCGGTTAGTCATTTTTCTGAAAAACAAATAATTGGTCGTCAGAGGCGCTAGTGATACGATAGGGACAAACATCACTGAGATTCCATTTAGTTACATGTGAAATAATCACGAAAGGTGATTAAATTAATGAGAGAAGTCGTACCAAGAACAAAGTTGAAATTTTGTAATATGAAAGATCACGTTGTAGCGGATCTAAACTGATGGTTCGCTTGTCGCAAATTACCAGCAATAGTAAAAAAAATGAATTAATCCAAAGGTTAACAATGCAACTGTTACGTAAAGTATTTTTTCCCTAGATAGCAAGTTATTATGAGCAATATCACTTTTAATTTTGTGACGTGGAGAATCGCTCCGCGTCACAAAAAGGGTGCAGTCGGCCCCTTCGGGGCCATACGTGCGAATCGGCCACCGAAAGAGCCTTGCGATAAAGGTCGGGACATACATTACCGAGCCGTGCCAGGGCCGAGACACGGCCGTCATTCGGCCCTGGCACGGCACGTTAAAGGGTGAGACATACATTACCGGGCCGTGCCAGGGTCGAACACGGCCGAAGAGGAAGAAATGGTCAGAACCCTTGCACGGCGCGTGTATTTAGGAACCACACATGTCCGTCAGTCGTCAGTTGTCTTGGAAACTGCTACGTTGCTAGGCGCTAAAACACGTAAATTACGGAAACACGAGAAGCGCGGCCGGACCGTCACCGTGAAAAAGTAAAACTAAACTAACTGGCCCGGCCCGGTGACGATCCGTTGGCGACGCCCGGTCACGGCCCGGTAAAGTGAGAACAAAAGCATTTGATTCTATTGGACAGATCGACCGTGCGCCGGACGACGGACGATACTCGGCCGTGCTCCGGCCCTGGCACGGCCCGGTAATGTATGTCCCGAACTTAAGGAGGTGTGCGATCGCGGCGTCGGTACTACTGTCGGACTGGCAAAAGAGTCGTCTTCGGGAAAGCTCGGAGCAACGTTCCCCCACTATGGGGGATCACCGGCGGAGTAATGGGGATGCACACTCGAGAAACTTTGGAGCCACGATCGCTGGTCCCCTCTAACCTGATTGGCTCGAGTTTCAAATAAAGTGCCATGGACGCTGGATTCGACCAATGACACGATAACTCGGAGGACCAACAGTGCTAGCACCCTCTGGATCGACCTGACGAATACGGATCCCCATACATGATCACCGCTATGCGCATGCGACAATGATAGAGTGGGAGACGCTACATGGTGGGGGAGCGTAGCTCCGAGCTTTTCCAAAGACGACTCTTTTGCTAGTCCGACTATAGCAAGACGCATCCAGACGGGCACGCGTTGAGCACCTGGATCGGCAGCGAGCGGCTTACGTGGAGCCACCTCTGAGACGCGAGGCGTCAACATGACGGCTGTGTTTAGAGAGAGAGAGAGAGAGAGAGAGAGAGAGAGAGTTAGTTTTTTTCTTTCGTTCGAGCAGCGTAGCGTTGACGACCGAGTTAGTTTCGTACACAGATAACAGAAACCTAAAATAGATGCCACTCTTCCATAATAATTTATTAGACGCGGCGAGCGCCACCTATTGACTTGTTCGCAAACTAAAATCCAGGGCCCCACCTGATACAGCAGATTCCTTATTTTAAATAAGCAGGGATGCACTTAACTGTTCTTGTATAAATTTTTATTTCCAACTTTTCGAAGAAACTATTCATTATTTCTTTCGCTTGTTATACAAATACGATTCCTGTTGTAAATCCTATTTGTATAACAGAAAAGAGATTATAAATATTTTTTTCGAAAAAATTGGAAATAAAAATGTTTACAAGAACACTATTTCACACATGATATAACATAGTATAATAATAAAATATTTCACACATAAGATAATATAATAATACACTATTTCAGAGGTAGTATAAGTTAAAGAAACTGAATAATGTTAAACTTATTTATTTTTCCTCCTCTTACAATGGTATTCTCGTGCTCTTGTACAAATATTTTATCTTCTAATTTGTACCTATAATCTTTTCCCGAGAGCTGATTGTTCACACCGTTTGCCCAATTATGGGAACAGAACAATACGAAATAGTCTATAATATTTCTTATGACTATATATCTTCATTTTATTTATAATGATAAAAATACCACATTGTTATGCTTACCTCATAAACATAACCTACAATTCTAAACACTAAGCTACACTAAAGTTACAGTTCATTAAAGTCAATAAAACGCTAAATATGTACAATACAAGTCGAAGAACAAAAAATCACAAAATATACACCAGATCACCACGAAATTTAGTACAAACGTAAAGTTAACCACACCGATTTACACAATAAGCAAAGCAAACAGAATGGTTAAACTCTGAATGAAAAGACGAAAAGTAGCTGGCGCTACAGATGTATTTCATCCGCACATGCGCTGTAAATTCGTTCGCACAACTTTAGCGCCTCTGATGGTTTGTTCGCAAACTTTTCCAGATCTAGGATTGGTGCATATAAGTGAAACCCCCGAGACGTGCCACGAGCGATATTGATAGTTTTTCGTACGAGGTCCGAGTGAGCAGAGGTGTGAACGCGATCGAAGAGCGTCGAGAGATTTGGTGAAACCGAACCAGCACGCGATCCAGAGAAAGACGAGCTGCCGCACCGAACGAGATCGGAACCGCCGAACGGAGCCCGAGAAAACTCGAGGAAGCTGCCGAAACCGTCGAGATCACCGGTACACTCTCCCTTTTTCCTCGCGCTCGACCGCCGACTCGCTTCCGCGCCGTCGCCACGTGCTCCCGTCGAAGGGGCGAACGCGTTGCCTCGTTTCCGCGTCTTCTCGATTGCGCGTTCTACCGTTTAGCGCTTCGTCGTAGCGTTTGCTCGTCGACGCGTTTCGTTCTCGCGTCTCGTCGTACACGAGCATCGTCTTCGCGCCCGCGTGTCGCCGAAGAGCGTTTTTCTCGTAGGCGCATCTTATCGTAGCGCTTCGTCGTATGCGCGTGTTTCGGGTAGCGTTTTCTCGTCGTAGCGTTTAGCGTGGTGAACGCGGCACCGAGACCGCGCTGAATATCGTTCCCCGGTCGTGAGCGTCGTGCGGAGACCGCCGTCTCGTTATTGGATAGAATAAAGTTTTCTCTGTCATGGTCGTCGGCTTTTCTTTCTTTTTCGCGCCCCGTCCGTGGGTCCCGTCCTTCCGTGTCCCAGCCAGTCGAACCGCCCCTCTACCATTTGCTGGGGGTAGCCGAGCTCGATCGAGATCGGATCGTTCCCGATCTCCCGGAGATCGTTTGTCGTCATGGAGCTCGTTCGTCTCCCCTCGTGGTGCATTCGTCGCACCTGGCGCTCATCGTTTTCCGTCCCACGTGTGGTTTCGTAGCCACCGTTTAGTGACGTAGCGGAGGGCATCGCGGGCCCTTATCGAAACGCTACGTCACAATTTGTTAAAAATTTATCATTTTTATATACAGGGTGTTATGCAGGTCGATGCAAATCTTATATGAGCTGATAGAATACCTCATTTAGAACCTATTTAGCCACAGTTACCTTAGTACAAACTCTGATAGTTTTCGAGCTATTCGCCAATGAAAGAATGAAGATAATAACTCTTACATTCATTTTTTCAGTTTGAATTCTTACTCTAATCTGTATTTTTCTATTTAATATGATAAGGATTGTCTAAAAACGAAGTAGAGATTAATAACATTATTTTAACAGATTGAAAACGGGTGATAACATTATCATGTTTTTGCGAATAGCTCGAAAATTATCAGACTTTGTACTAAGGTAACTGTGACTAAATAGGTTCTAAATGAGGTATTCTATCAGCTCATATAAGGTTTGCATCGACCTGCATAACACCCTGTATAAACCAGTAATACTCATTAATATATAATATTTTCTAATAGAGGATTAATCAAATATAAACGGTAATTTTGCTATTTTGCTTAGTGTGAAGTTCCGAGATAGATCATGGAAAGAGGTTGTTGTTTACTTTACGAGGAGTGGGGAAACCGACTCGATTAGCGGCCGCGCTCTGTTCTCTCCGCAGTACAGCCATGACCGAGGTTGAGGTACATTCGTCTGTTGCGCAACGCATAATTATAAAGTTTTTAACCAATGAAGGCGTTAAAACTTCAGAAATTTTTACTAGTTTGAAGGTACACTTTGGGGACACTACACTATCCTAGATTCGAGTGTCACGAATGTCACGATCGATGCCAAGGACAAGTCTTACAGATGACAACATTAGTGCCATTCGTTTTCGACTTTTTCTCGCCCACCCTTAAATTCTCTGGCCCAGGTATACACTCGATCGTTTCCGAGGGTTCCCCGACGTGGCTCGCGGACTCAACCGGTCTTGCGGCGATCTGCTGGCGAGCTCCTGCCCCTACTCCTCTCGTTCTGCGACATAAAGGTAGGGGCTTCGTAATGGCCTCACGCGGCGCGATAAATATAATTTCGGTATACCTCTCGCCGAACGCGCCGATTGCGGATTTCGAGGCTGCTCTCGACGAGATTCGATGGGCAACGCGAGCTTTCAACAACGTATCGCTCCTTCTTACCGGCGACTTCAATGCGCGATCTCGTGAGTGGGGCTGCTCGGATACCTCCGCTCGCGGCCATAGACTAGTCGACTTCGCTGCAGAGCTAAGCCTGCAACTGATCAACGAGGGGAATATTCAGACATGTGCGTCCGAGCCAAGGCTCTTCAGTCGTCGACCTGGTTTCGGCGTCGACGAACCTGCGGATCGACGGTTGGAGAGTCCGGCAGGAAATCGAGTCCCTTTCGGACCATAGATACATTACGTACCGCGTCGGTGCGACAGCGATACGCTTTTTTTACGTCTCGCACACACTGGGCCCGCGCTGGAGGAAGGATAGTCTGAATCGTGATACTTTCGAGGCCGTCATCCCCCTCAAGTTCTGGACGAATCCGCAACTCCGCAACGGTCCCGACGACGACGGTAGCAATCTGGAAGAGTACATCAAGTTATTCGGTCGTGCCATGCGTGAAGCGTATCACGTTGCTGCTCGCCGCATAAGGAGCAGATCTCGCTATCGTAGGAGCTGCTACTGGTGGAACGATACCATAGCCGGGCTCCGCGCGACGTGTTCCCGTGCGCGCCGGCTGTGCACCCGAGCACGAAGCCGAAATCGACGAATCGGACGCGCCGACGAACTACCCGTTCTCGAGGAGAATTACAAAGCCGTGAGGAAGAACCTCAGGATAGAGATCCGGAAGGCTAAAATGGCGGCGTGAAAGAATTTGGTGGAGGATTTACAAAAAGACCCGTGGGGCCGGGCATATAAAATTGCTATGAAGAAGCTGCGCACCGCCTCCCCGTCGATTACGGAAACCACCCCTCTGGAGACGATCGTCGCGGAGCTTGGGAGGCTCTTTCCCGCTCCGCTCCCAATACGCATGCTGGCCGTGCATCTTCCCGACGTGAATCTGGCAACCTCTGAGGAGGTCGACGAGGTGGACGTGGATGCCCTCACGAAAAGGCGTGAAAGGTCCGGCGCACCGGGTCCGGATGGTGTAAGGGCCGCTTGGCTAAAATGTGCCACTGCCAAGTCGCTCAGTGCACTCGCTCGGATTTATACAGCCTGCCTCCATCTCGGGATCTTTCCTCGTGCCTGGAAAACGGCAAACGTTTTAATCTCGTAGGAGGCCGACACCGGAAACATTGCTCGGCGTTTCCGGCCTATTTGCCTCCTAAACGACGTGGGGAAGGGTCTCGAGAGAGTAATAGATCGCAGACTCTTAAACGCGCGCCGTCTTCGTCCCCCGAGGTCGACCTGGCCGATTGCCAATATGGCTTCCGCGAGCGACGATCAACGGTCGATGTGATGATTGCTGCGAGGGATTTTGCCGCGAGCGCGCTATCAAATAAGGCATACGTCATTTAGTCCAGTCAAATGAGCAGAAAAAAGGGGTCAATCTCGGAATGAGAGATAATAAGCTGGAAATTCGTATACACCTTCATTTTGGCGTTTTAAAAGTTGTCTCACAAGTCTCATAAAATCTCGTGTCTGCGTCGTAAGTTATTCAAGGTCAAAGGTCACAAAAATCGGTTTTTCGTGAATATCTCGGTTTCTATAGCTCCAATAATGTTAATATGTATTATAAAAATTGTAGAACATAAAATTTGTGAAAAATTGTGTTACAAACATTTGTTCATGCGCTCAACCATTTTTGAGATAGAGGGCGGAGAGCGCGCAGCGCTCAACCATACATACTGTAATGCAAGGTCAACCGTGAATCTTGGTTAATAATACCTTGTATAAAGTTATTAAATCATTAAAATATCATTAATAATGAATAATTTGTATTATTTATTAGTTAATACATTGTATTTAATAACATTTTACATATATCTAATTATTAAGGCCAAGCAGGGGCTGTGATTCCCTCACAGTCCCGTACCTTTCCCGGAAGACTAATTGCCGGACCGTTCCTAATGAATAACGCATCATCGAAATCACTGCTAATCACCGCTACCCGCCAATTTCGACCAACTGGCTCAAGTTTTTCTACAAGAAAACTGCCCTGTGCAACAATTATACGAAAATGGAGTACGCATCTTACTAGCAATATACAATGCTCCTAAATCTGAGGACAATGTCGATCATCTTCGATATACTCAGTTCATTAAATCTACGAAGCTTCATAAACCTGTCCAGTTGTCTAATCTTCCACCGACAAGTGCAGCAGCCCATCAGCATATAAACGTTGTCTATTACCAAGTTCAGAAATGGTTAGGGCATGATTTAGATCCGCAGGAATGGGGTTAGGTGCTGCAAAATGAATTCCTGGAGCCAATGACAACAACATTACCACCAGCTTCAGATGAATTACTTAATACTATTTTTTGTAATTGTAAGAATGGATGTGGTCCACGCTGCGGATGCAGAAAATCGGGGTTGCAATGTACTTTAGCTTGTGGCCAGTGTAATGGGCAAGCTTGCCGCAATGCTGTTTCATTGCAAAGCGACCCCAAGGAAGAGAGTGCATTTGACCCGGAAATTCTAGAAGGTCTGGAAATGGTGATTCAGGACAACGAAGATGATGACAATGAAACAGACATTTTCGAACGCCTAGAAGATGACGATGAAGAAAAAGAAAATTAATACTTTTGTTCTTTAAATTATTAAAGATTTGTAAATTTGTACTTCACTTCAATTTAAAATGCAAGAAATATACAGCTGCTGAATAAAGATAAAATTAAAATATATTTACTCGTTTTATTTCTACTTAAAATCTACTTTCAATAAATTAATATTAAATTAAGATATACTATAAGTATTTCATTTAACGAGTTTTTAATTACACAAAGTAGGTAAGTATTATTAAATGAATATATTAGATATATGGAAAATGTTATTAAATACAATGTATTAACTAATAAATAATACAACTTATTCATTGTTAATGATATTTTAATGATTTAATAACTTTATACAAGGTATTCACGGAGATACACGGTTGACCTTGCATTACAGTATGCATGGCTGAGCGCTGCGCGCTCTCCGCCCTCTATCTCAAAAACGGTTGAGTGCATAAAAAATGTTTGTAACAAAATTTGTTGCAAATTTTATGCTCTACAATTTTTATACTACATATTAACATCATTGGAGTTATAGAAACCGAGATAATCGCGAAAAACCGATTTTTTGTGATCTTTGACCTTGAATAACTTACGACGCAGACACGAGATTTTATGAGACTTTTGAGACAACTTTTAGAACGCCAAAATGAAGGTGTATACGAGTTTCCAGCTTATTATCTCTCATTCCGAGGTGAAACCCCTAATTTGACTGGACTAATTGCCGTCAAACTGGATATACACAACGTGTTTAATTCAGTACCATGGAACGCGATCATCGAACAACTACGTGCAAAGAGGATACCAGCTTACGTCACGCGGATAATAATTGACGACTATCTGTCCGACCGGCACATCCAGTTAATCGGGGAAGACGGCCAAGTCCACGTTTTACCGGTGCGAGCGGGTGGTCCTCAGGGTTCGGTGCTCAGGCCGACCCTGTGGAACATCGCATTTGATTATGCATTTCATCGACCGATGCAGTCCGGCTGTATGATTCTTGCCTATGCCAACGACACCTTTATTCTGGTAAGGGGATATACGCATCAACACGTGATTGAACATGCCGAGGCGCAGACATGAGTTAATTGGAAACATCAAAGTGCTGGGATTAAGCATCGCACCTGAGAAGACCTCAGTGGTCGGCTTCGGCCGCCTCCGGCGGACGTGGAGAACACTCACCATCCGTATTAAAGATGTTCGGATTCCGATCGGTGAGACAATCCGATACCTAGGAGTACTCTTCGATCGAACGCTGGCATTTCGATCACACTTCTGATACATTGTGGAGAAGACCCTCTCTATCGTGCGTAGACTTTGGAATCTCCTTCTGAATTTACGGGGATCAGGAGAGGCGAAGAGGCGGCTCTATGCCACAGTGGTCCACTCCGTCTTATTGTACGGATCCCTGCTGTGGCATGAGAAGCTGGAGGAATCAAGAACATGTCGAGTTAAAATGTTGGCAGTGCAGCGTCGGGTCGCGCTTCGTATATCCCGGGTATATCGCATGGTCTCGCTCGACGCGGCATTATTCCTCGCACGCACGCCGCTGATTAACTTAATCGCACATAAACTGGCCGGCATGTATTATTTGTTACGCGAATCACGACGGAACCCGGACGCTCCCGCGATAAATTGGCGAGCCGCCTGGAAGGAAGCCGAGCAGGAAACTTTTCGGTGGTGGAAAGAACAGCTTGAGGACCGCTTTGTACGCACGCGCGCTGTCGATGCGATTCTCCCGTTCTTCGACGAGTGGATTGACCGACGGCGAAGCGGTCAGCTTTGACATCACTCAGCTCCTCACCGGACACGGGTGCTTTGGAGCATACTTACACAGAATCGGGCGTGAACGAACACCAGAGTGCCATAATTGCGGCGAGGAAGTTGACGCGACGCACACGTTGGAATCGTGTCCCGTGTGGGTTACGTCGGGAAAACTTACGCCTGCTCGCGGATACACCCGTGATTACATGGAGGAACCTCTTGCCGAGGATGCTCGGAGACATCGACGCCTGGCATGCGACACATTCCTTCGCGAGGGATGTATTAACGAGGAAGGAGGCGGCGGAAAGAAACCGCGAACGTGCGGGAAGAAATCGCGGTGGACGTCGAGCGCTTTGACAGGCGCGACAGGCATAAAGGCCATCACACGTGAAAAAACGTAAGCAGTAACAGTAAGGATTGACCAATCAGAAACCCTGTTTAAGCATAATTCCGTAAGAATTATATTTCTGATTGGTCAATCCTTACTGTTACTGCTTACGTTTTTTCACGTGTGATGGCCTTAAACACGACGAAGCCATCTTGGTATACGCCGCCATTTTGGCACGACCATAGGCCACACCGCGCGCAAGACTACCATGCCGAGCACGGAACAGAGACGGACTTCCGCCTTAAGGTTGATTCTCACTATACGTTCCGTTTCTGTTCCATAACTGTTCCAGATACGTTCAGTAAAATTCTAGTCTGTTCACATTTTTCCGTCAGTGTTCAGTTTCCTTTCCATCAAAATAGTGGGTGTTGTATGCAATAGTGTTAAAATATGGTCCGACGAAAACCTAATCATAGCTGCTATTACTGTTATTCATTCCGAAATTCTATTATTATCTTTGGTACAGGAATAGAAATAACGCAAGCACACTGATTTTATTTTAACGAAAACTTATGATGGCGCATTGCCCGTCAGCCATCTTACATTGCACTGAGCACGAACTTACTAACTAGGATGGGAATGTCGCGTACGCAACTAGACTCGATTTGGAATCGATATAACCTTCGATAGTTCTAGGATTTGATGGCGGTAAAACCCAAATATCAAACGGTTCTGAATGCTGAGAAATAATGTACGGGTGAATTCCACGGGAAGAAATACGTATCGAATATTAAGGTACCGGCAACTGCGAGATTTATAAACTTCCTGCCGCCGCGAGTTCGGTTTGCGAGACTATCAACAACTAGGCATAAACACCTTCCTCCGTTTCGGGGACTGAGTTTTGGCGACTCGAGAAGTCGTAAACGATATCGCGTAGCTCTTTCGATTTGTAAACGAGTCCGCCGAATTCGCCCTTCCATGAAGTCACGTATGTTCCATGTGTGAGTGCAGATTGAGAGGGAGAAAAACCGTTGCAACGATCCGCGACTAGCGTTTTGATTGGCGCCCTCCTCTTGCCGAGGGGCTGGGCCTAGTTAATTAAAAAGAGTATTTCGACGCTCGAGCGGCAGATCAATTATTCTATCCACGTTGTGCAATTTGTAAAATATACGACGATCGTCAAACTACCAAGCACTTTCTAAGTTTCATTTCGCTTTCCCCGCATTTTTCGAGCAGAGCGCCTTAGCGCTCCATGGGCGCGGACCTGCCCTCTGCAATCTACGAGGACCGGCTTGGGCACGCAACATTTTGGTGACAGCGGTGGGATTGTTCAAAAACGGACAATTTGACAATTTCGGAAAGTGACAGTGCCGGCTCGAAAGTGCGGAAGACTTTATTAAAAGCAAACTTTAATACGCACTCCTCTGTCCCGGGTTCTTTGTGCGTGGTTTTCCCCGGGAACCGTAGGGCAAATGCCAGAGGAGGTGGCTTTAGTGACCACGCATGTTACAATTCCACTTAAGACCACCCGCGTAAAGAGACACTGAAAAAAACTATCCACCGCGAATCAAAGTACGGAACCGGAGATCCACAGCGAGACGACCCGGACATCCACAGCGAGGCGACCCGGACATCTACAGCGAGGCGACCCGGACATCCACAGCGAGGCGACCCGGACATCTACAGCGAGGCGACCCGGACATCCACAGCGAGGCGACCCGGACATTCTCAGCGAGGCGACAACCCGGAGATCCACAGCGAGGCGACCCGGACATCTACAGCGAGGCGGCCACACGGAGATCCCCAAGGAGGCATCATACCGATAAGTCTTTAGCCAAATAGAATAAGAAAGATGTTGCGTCCAATATCTCTCGTGAGCGGTAGCGGCCCTTTTCAAATCGCGGAAACGGGAACTCTTCAACCCGTTTCCTTGCAAATCCCTCCGGTGACTCAAAATAGCTCTCCGGTAGTATCACATCCACCAAGCGAAGCATCAACGGTTGGCGTTGCCGAACCTGAAACTAACGCAACTGGCACTTTTCATTTGTCCTTGAAATTAGAAGGCGAACTGGTTCCCTCTTTTGATGGAAAACCTTCCGAATTGACCAAATTCATCAAGCAATGCAAAATTGCCGAGACACGCGTAAAACCCTCCGATCGCGAAAATCTTTTGGCTATCATTTGTAGTGAAATCAAAGGTCACGCCGACCAACTTTTGGCAAATCGTCGCATTCCTGCTGACCTGAATGATTTGATTACCTTGCTCAAGACCGCTTTTTCCCGATTTTTTGATGTAAATCTGGTGCATGACGAACTTCGAAAAACTTCTCAGAATGTAAATGAGGGCGTTGAGTATTTTTGGGTGCGAGTTCTCGAAATTTTAGCGCGTGGATTAGAGGCAACTAATAAAAAATATGACGAACTACAAGCCGCCGGAGTCAAAACGCTACTAAAAGACGCGGCTATCACTTGCTTCGCGCGCGGATTACGTGATCCCCTGATAAGTACTTTACTATCAAAAGAGAAACCGATATCCTTAGAGAGTGCCATTGATCTTGCTGTGAGGGTTGAATTATAAACTATCGAACGTTCGCGTCATCTTCAGGGAACATCGAAACCAAACTCGATTCAAAGTACGGTTTATAATACGAATAATGTTCCTAATTCCAATACAAATCGACAACCGCGACGGGATAATCCATACCCGTACAAACAAAATCGTGATCAAAGGTGTGAACCCGATTCTCGACGCGGATGGGGGCGTGAGCGCGACCGAGGGTATGACCGTGAGCGTGGACAATCTCGCGAGCACCAATATCACTTTAATCGTAAATTCGATGATCTCGACCGAAATAAACATATCAGCCGTAAAGATAAATTCCAAAATCCACGCTATACTCATCAGTCGGGGGAAAAACGTGAAAATCGGGATAAGAATCACTTAAACGCGAGGAGCGCCCCGCTGGCGCAAACCTCGCGGGGCGCGTTGATGATTGCGCGAGCCGGATCCACCGAGTCTGCTACAACCTCGAGAACGGAGGCCTTGGTAAACTCCCCATAATTCCGCTACAAAACATAAAATTCGTTAAAGATAATTCCAAATTCCTTGTCGATACCGGATCGCAACTGAATTTAATAAAAAAGGGAGCATTAAAACGGGACGCGGAAATCGACCGAAATATTAAATATAGCGTTACGGGGGTTGGCACTGGTATGCTGCATACTCTCGGCGAAGTCATCCTTCCTATTGAGAATATTAATGTCAAATTCCAAGTTGTTAACAATAAATTCGCCTTTCCGATGGACGGAATTTTAGGAACAAATTTTCTCTCCTCACAGCGGGCCACTATTTCTTTCAAGGATAAGTTTGAAACTGTGCTAGAACTCGGCGCAAATTTTCATTCTTTTACTCCTTCTTCCACAATCGATTTGCCTCCTCGGACGAAAAAATTGATAGCCCTTCCAATAAAGAATATTGACAGAAAAAGCGGGTATCTTCGTAGAGTCAATGCTGGGCCAGGTGTTTTCATAGGTGAAGTACTCACCGAACAGAGCAATGGAGTTGCCAAGGTTTTTGCCATCAACTCCACCACTAGTTACATCACGCTTCACGTGTCCCCTTTGACATTGGAGGAATTTGATGCTGCACCGTCGCTTCTAGACAAAACAAGTCGAGTAAAAGATCCCTTTAAATCCAATTCAAAAGAAGTCGCGAAACGTATCTCAAAATTAGTTGAAATTCTTGATTTATCAGATCTTGAAGAGATAGAAAAGACTAGTATTTTAAATATAATCGTGCAATTTCCATATCAATTTTACTTACCCGGTGATAAACTAGGTTCAACGACCTTTGCCAAGCATACAATAATCACTACGGACGAACGACCAGTAAATACGAAACAGTATCGTTTTCCTCCGATGCACAGGGAAGAGATCCATAAACAAGTCGGTTCACTCCTCGGAAATAATGTCATTTCTCCGTCAATGTCTCCTTAGAATTCCCCCGTGTGGATCGTGCCAAAGAAAGCTGACTCGTCAGGAAAACCTCGTTGGCGTATGGTAATCGATTACAGGGCCTTGAACGAAAAAACTATTAGTGACGCGTATCCCCTTCCTAATATTACGGATATTCTAGACCAACTCGGGGGCGCAAAGTATTTTTCCACCCTCGACCTCGCCTCGGGTTTCCACCAGATCCCGATGGATCCAAAATCTAAACACAAAACGGCTTTTTCTACCCCCTTCGGATTCTTCGAGTTCAATAAAATGCCTTTCGGTTTAAAAAATGCCCCGGCTTCGTTTCAGCGAATGATGGATGTGGTACTATCGGGTCTTCAGGGTGTTGAGTTGTTTGTGTATATGGATGACATCGTTGTCTATGCCAGTTCTCTCGAAGAACATGCCCAAAAATTGGAAGCCCTCCTTGCACGGTTACGAGATGCTGGTTTAACGCTCCAAACTGAGAAATGTCATTTCCTGCGCCGCGAACTGATCTATCTCGGTCATGAGATCACAAATGAGGGTGTGAAACCCGACCCCCACAAAATTAAGGCCGTTCGAAGTTTTCCAATACCTAAAACAAAGAAAAATGTCAAGCAGTTCCTTGGTCTCGTTGGATACTATAGACGTTTCATCAAGGATATGGCAAAAATAGCCAAGCCTCTTACCAGACTATTAAAAAGAGAAAATCCCTTTGTTTGGACCTCGTCCGCTCAAGATGCCTTCGAAGCTCTTCGTGAAATCCTGTGTTCTGAACCGCTTCTTCAATTTCCAAATGTCTCCGAACCTTTTGTTGTGACGACCGATGCTTCGAAATACGCACTCGGTGCAGTTCTCAGTCAGGGTATTATTGGCAAGGATCTTCCAATTGCATATGCGTCCAGGACATTGAATGATTCTGAAATAAATTACAACACAACCGAAAAGGAACTTTTGGCAATTATCTTTGCAGTTCAACATTTTCGACCATACTTGTATGGTCATCAATTTACTCTTGTCACCGATCATCGTCCCTTGGTCTGGTTGCATAGTGCAAAAGACCCCACCTCGAAACTAATGCGTTGGCGAATTCGCCTTAACGAATATGACTATAATATAGTATACAAACCTGGGAAAATCAATTCGAATGCTGATGCTCTATCCCGTAACCCGGCTGATCCTGATGATTCTCATTTACCCGAACCATACTCCTTTTTGACGGAAAATGTAAATGAAGATGCCGCTTATCCCAGGAACACTGAAGAGGTATTCGACTGCGCAGACGAATTACCGCTTCCTTGTTTCACCGAGGATCTGGTGTCGGATGCAGACAGAAATTTCTATCAAAATGAAGAATTAATAGGTACCTTGTTCCTGGCGCGCGGGAGCTGGGTACTCGACGTAGAAGAGGTCAATTGCTTTGAAACAAGTAAAATAGAATCTGACACAACCGACTCAGACTGTGATAGCGAGTATTTCACTGCCGACGAGGACGATTCACCAACAGAATTAGGAGTAGAATGTGGCACATCAGCTGAGCATGCCTCCCTGAAAGCCGGGTTCTATAGGTCCAAGAAGAGACCTCCAGACCAGATGGGTGCTCTAGCTGCCACCGACGAGGGAAATAGCTTAGGAGTAGAATGTGGCACACCAGCTGGGCATGCCTCCCTGAAAGCCCGGTTCTACAGGTCCAAGAAGAGACCTCCGGACCAGGTGGGTGCTCCAGCTGCCACCGACGAGGGAAATAACCTAGAAATGACCTCGATGAAACGTAGATGTATTGACTCCAGCATCTTCAGTATCGACAACGTAAATTCGGACAAATCAACGAACCATCCAAAACCTTTTCCTACTATATTCCACTCCAAGGACCATCTGTATATGCGTCATGACAACCTCATCAATTTCATTCCGTTAGACTTGAGCATTTCCTCTGAAATTGGCCTAGAATTACTCGAGAAAAAATTCTTCTCTGTGGAAAAACTAAAAGGAAATCACGTTAAGCTGGGTGACGCTTTAACGTATAAGGGTGATAGGGAATACCTCGTATTTCCCTTAATCATTCGTAAAACCCCTCAATCAGAAACCTCTCTGAATTATCTTCAAATGTCCTTAACCCTCTGACGCTAAACTCTTAGCAATCCCTGTCGCGTGAGCTGGAGAAAGGGAACAGCCAATCGCGCGCGGTCGCTTTATGTGTTAGTGACTGACGTCACGGAAATGGCCCCCCACTCTCATTCAGCCAGGCTCGTAGTTAGGGGCCTGCTCACTCATATACCGTGCTCACTCGCACTCACGGGATTTCGCGCGACGGCAGCAATGAAATAGGGGCCCCCCTAATACACGGTACGATTCGTTGCCTCGATCCGTCGTTTCAAACTGATTGAAACGACGAATCGATAGTGTATGTCAACATAGTTAATGATTTACTTAGTCGAAGACTACTTCATTGTCACTATTAAAAAAAAATGGCTTATTAAAATCACACCGCAGGTAACTTTTAACGTTTCGTCGGTGCCCAGCGACCATACGGGTTCCGACGGCCCTGTTACTCTCTCCCCACTACATTAACGTCTCACGCTTGACTCTGCTCCGCGCAGTGGTGGGGAATCGAGCTTTGCCGTCAGAGGGTTAAAATCTTTGAGATTATTAATGGACCACCAAGGTATTAAAAGTTTTAGTATCGCTGCAAACGATTCTGAGTTAAATTCATTCGAATGGACTGACGTAGGGAATCTTCTGAAAAATATTTTCAACAATTCCGAGTACACTATAACAGTGTGTACGGGCGAAATAGAAATTCCTCCACTTGAAAAACGCTCTGAGATAATCCGAGAATTTCACGAATCAACTACTGGTGGGCACCAGGGAGTTACTAAGTTATATCACCGCATTCGAGAAGATTTCTATTGGCCGTTAATGCGTAAACAAATTACCGAATTTGTTCGCACCTGCGATAGCTGTCAGCGATACAAGATCCTCTCTCGTGATACCAGGCAACCCATGCGTATCACTGATACTCCCAAACGTGCCTTCGAGAAAATTCAAATGGATATCGTAGGGCCATTGCCAAAAACTGGAAAGGGAAATCGTTATCTTCTAACTATTCAGGATAACCTCACCAAATATTCTGACGCTATCCCTCTTTCTACTATTGACTCGGTTACAGTTGCGCACGCACTAGCCGAGCAATTTATTAGCCGTTTTGGTTGCCCTCATGCTATCCACACCGATCAGGGAAGCAACTTCGTTAGCCAGATTCTAAAAAACGTTTGCAAAATCTTCAAAATTCAAAGACTTACTTCCACTGCATTTCACCCTGAATCGCTTGGATCCCTGGAACGTGCTCATCGTGTCTTTATAGATTATTTAAAGCATTTTTGCACAAAAAATGATTGGGACGACTGGATCCGCTTCGGAATCTTCTCCTATAACACTTCAGTTCATTAAGCCACAGGTTTTACTCCTCATCAATTGGTTTTCGGTGTAGAGGCGGTTATTCCATCTGAGTTCGCTAAAGAGCGAGTACCTCCTACCTTCATTCAGTATCTGGATGATCTTTTTGTCAGAATTTCTACCACTCAAGCTACCGCTGCGAGAAATTTGGAAAGGGCTAAAGAAAAGAGTAAAAAATATTATGATAGAAATGTAAATCCCTACGAGTTCCACGAAGGAGATCATGTAGATTTAAAAAAGGAACCGAAAACGTCAAAGTTTGATTATAGTTGGACTGGACCATATGAGATTGTACATATGCATGGGAAACTGAATGCCGAGATTGCACTAAGTAGCACTAAGAGAAAAATTGTTCATACCAATAAGTTAAAATTAGCTTTTATTAGACTAGATAGTATCAGTCAAAACGGTCAAAACTCACAAACTAACCTAGAATAATAACCTTTATATTTTCTGAAATTATATTAAGGTTCTGAAATTATCTTAAGGTTTTGAAATTATATTAAGACTTGAAATTATATTAAGACCTGAAATTACATTAAGATCTGATATTATATTACGGCTTTAAAATTATTCACGAGAATAATTTTACAAAAATGTTTTGTGAAACATTTTTTTTTATAAGGGGGAAGGTGTCGCGTACGCAACTAGACTCGATTCGGAATCGATATAACCTTCGATAGTTCTAGGATTTGATGGCGGTAAAACCCAAATATCAAACGGTTCTGAATGCTGAGAAATAATGTACGGGTGAATTCCACGGGAAGAAATACGTATCGAATATTAGGGTACCGGCAACTGCGAGATTTATAAACTTCCTGCCGCCGCGAGTTCGGTTTGCGAGACTATCAACAACTAGGCATAAACACCTTCCTCCGTTTCGGGGACTGAGTTTTGGCGACTCGAGAAGTCGTAAACGATATCGCGTAGCTCTTTCGATTTGTAAACGAGTCCGCCGAATTAGCCCTTCCATGAAGTCACGTATGTTCCATGTGTGTGAGTGCAGATTGAGAGGGAGAAAAACCGTTGCAACGATCCGCGACTAGCGTTTTGATTGGCGCCCTCCTCTTGCCGAGGGGCTGGGCCTAGTTAATTAAAAAGAGTATTTCAACGCTCGAGCGGCAGATCAATTATTCTATCCACGTTGTGCAATTTGTAAAATATACGACGATCGTCAAACTACCAAGCACTTTCTAAGTTTCATTTCGCTTTCCCCGCATTTTTCGAGCAGAGCGCCTTAGCGCTCCATGGGCGCGGACCTGCCCTCTGCAATCTACGAGGACCGGCTTGGGCACGCAACAGGAAGAAACTAATGCTGCCAACACAACATTATGGCAGGTTTTCCATGAGAGCGACTAGTGTTTTTCAAATTATCACATCCTCCTATCTTGGAATATTAAGGGAATATTTAAAAAAATAGTAATAAAGCAAAAATCACATGAGAAATGATGAAGGAAAAAATAAGAACACAATCGACATTCGAGTCAGTCTTGGTATCTCGCAAGAGGTTTGATAACTCGTCCTCTTCGTGTTTCCTTCACACAGTCCAGTTTCTCGTTTGACGACTCGATGTTCCCATCAGTAACAATCTCTAACTGAGGTGTATCTTCAATAACAGCATCCCCTGATGGAGAGATTGCCCTTTCAGTGGACACAGAGGGAAGCTGCTCGTCTGGTATCGATTCTTTACCACAAGGGGATAAATTTTGAAGCTCTTGAAAACTTTCATCTTCAGCACCAACCTCGAGAGGATATAATCTTTGCAAAGGTCTCAACAATTCGCCCTGAGCAGTCTTGACTTGAGCTACTCGGGCTACTCCATCTTTGCCAGGATAAAGACGGATGATTCTTCCAAGTGGCCAGTCGAGGCGCTTTGCTTGGTCGTTACCAACCAAAACTACGTCACCCACCCTCGCAGTAGAGATTCTTTTCGCTCGAGGTGTATTTCGTGCCAACTGACCAAGATACTCGAGTCGAAAGCGGTGGCGCAGATGATCTCTTAATTCTTGTTGATATTTCAGTCGTTTATTCAGGGCTGAGGCATCAATCGCGTCCACATCAGGAACTCCAGATGATACGACGTCTCGGAGGAACAGAGCAGGAATCAATGGTACCAACTATTCAGGGTCTTCGGCTAAGTATGTGAGTGGACGAGAGTTGATTACAGGCTCACAGTCACAAAGTACGGTCAACAATTCTTCATAATTAAGTGAGGATCTTCCCAAAATTCTTTTTAATAAATCCTTCACTGAACGTACAAGGCGCTCCTACCAACCGCCCCACCAAGCTGCGGAGGGGGGGTTGAAGTGCCACTCAATTCTCTCAACTGTACCGTACTCACTGACTCGCTTCCAATCAATGGCTCGTAAGGCTCGCTGGGCTCCAATAAAATTAGTGCCATTATCGGTATAGACATGAGTAGGACGTCCTCTTCGAGACACAAAGCGACGAAATGACTCAAAGAAGGTGTCAGTGGATAATGACGAGGTGGGCTCCAAATGTAGTGATCTGTAGACAGCACAGGTATACAAACAGATCCACACTTTACTACCATCCTTCAAGTAAAGTGGTCCTGCATAATCCATTCCTGTTATCTCGAAAACTCTGGCAGGTCTCACACGATTCTCTGGTAAAGACGCAGGAGGAGTCTCCAGTCTCTTCGCGTGATATCGAGTACACCGAGTACATCGATGAACGATTGAATTTACCGCTCGGCGACAACTCAATATCCAAAAACGTTCACGCAGGTTATTCATGACCGTATCGGTACCCGCATGACTCAGCCGTCGATGTGTGTGCTCAATCAAACGAGTAACTAATACCGTATGTATCATGCCAAATTAAACAAGCAGAATTACCGACATTGCCGAAACGTTACCGACGGTCAAGAATTTTATAGTTAGAGTTGGCTTGAGAAGAGTGCGCTGTGTGTGCTGCGTGAGAACGAAAAGTATCAAACGTCTGATTTCCCGATAGCTGTCAATTCGGAAAATCGAAGTATTGAATAATAGACGAAACACTTCGATCTCTTGAATTAACAGCTATCGGGAAATCAGACGTTTGACACTTTTCGCTCTCACACAGCACACACAGCGCACTCTTCTCAAGCCAACTTTAACTATAAAATTCTTGACCGTCGGTAAAGTTTCGGCAATGTCGGTATATCTGCTTGTTTAATTTGGCATGATACATACGGTATGTGTCGATAGTCAAGGATCACTGGACAGCGAAATTCCAAGGTGTCAGCTCGATTCTCTACTAAGCTCTTGAGTCTCAACAGATCATTTTTATCCACATTGACGTTCATGGTAGCCAGTCGTGGATCTGTTTTACCCGTGAAACATTCTTTTTGCACATGTTGAAGCAACAAAATCTCCGCCAACTCTACCTCTTTCGTTGTCACGTCTTCATCACATCGAGTTCCCTTGGATCGACGGAAGTTAGATACAACTCGTAGAACGCGTGCCATTACACCAAGAATAATTGAATATCTGGACAGTCGTTTGACCAAAGTGCCAATAACATCCCCCTGGAGCACTGCATCAATATTACCCAGAGTGTTGTCGTACTGGATATCATTATTGGATTTTTCTTTGACTTGGATCTTATTTGAAGTTTTCTTGAGCTCACTGTTTACCTCTTCTTCGTTTGGATCAATTTCTTCTTTCGGCCAAGTGTTTGGTGGACTCTTCAACCAGGCAGGTCCCTCCCACCATCGTAGTTCTATTAGTTGTTGAACCGTGCAGCCTCTGGATGGTAAGCCTGCGGGGTTCATTGACCAGGGACATGTCTCCAGTACTCGACCTGAGTCAGCTTGCGAATCTCTTGTGTACGATTCCATACAAAACGCCCCACTGGGACTGACGTCGAAGCCACGATAAAACTGTTGTTGAGTCAGACCAACAATATTTCTGTACGGTTTGTTGTAACTGTGGTTCGAGTGAATCAAGAATCGAATGCAATAATCGTGCTCCCACCGTGGCTGCCAGCAACTCTTGGCGAGGAATCGTCGTCGTTTCCTTTGGAGCCACTCTGGATTTAGCTTCCAACAAATGTACTTCAACACCTTCAGGTGTCTCAATACGACTAAACACGACTGCAGCGTAAGCATTCTTGCTGGCGTCAACGAACAAGTGAAGCGAGACAGGAGCTTTTGGAGATCCAAAAGCCCAACGATAGATTCTCACCTCACTGAGGTGCTCTAACTCATGTTGCCACTGAAGAAATGCGGTTCTCACACTTCCTTCCTGAGGAGTATCCCAATCGACATCTGAACTCCACAGTTTTTGTAGTAATATCTTTGGACCGAGCACAACTGGACAGACCATGCCAACGGGATCAAAGATTTTTTGTGCGGAAGATAAAATTACTCGTTTTGTGACGACAGGTGGAGCTGTTTGAGTTAATGTTTCTCTCGCCAAACTCAAAGTATCAGACTTCGTGTCCCATGTCAGACCAAGTAGGGGAGTGTTCTTCGAAGAGTCATCTTGACCGGTGAACTCCCACCCTCGTAGGTCAAAACCACCGTCGATCATCACTCTGGTTGCTAGCTCTCTGAATTTAGACATCTCTTGCTCATCATGGACGCTGGTTACGCAGTTGTCGACGTAAAACGATCTTCGTAACATATTAATGATATTTCTTTCACCTGGTGTTTTGGAATTCTCACAGATTCTCTCCAAATGTAGATCAATGGTGGCATCCAGGAGAAATGGACTACTTGAGACCCCAAATACCACTCGACAGTGGCGGTAGACCGTAAATACTGAAGGGTCTGATGTTCTTTTCCACAAGAATCGGAGGTAGTCACGATCCTCTGGCGCCACGCTAATTTGGAGGAAAGCCTTCCTGATGTCGGCGATAATACCAAATTGTCCTCGACGGAACCGTAACAGCAGCGAGGGGATCTGTTCGATGAGGTTGGGTCCAGTTTCGACACATTGATTGAGAGAAACATGACCTTTCTGTTTTGCTGATGCGTCGAAGACTGGACGAATCGATGTCGTACTATTTTCCTTGAGGACAGGTCGATGTGGCAGGTAATGACCTGGTCTGTTAATCTCTGCTTCGAGAACTCGTTCAATTATGCCTTCGTTCAGCCATTCGTCAAAGATCTTTTCATAATCATGTGTTAATTCTTTATCTCGCAGTTTCCTCAGCGAATTGTTTAATCGATACTCAGCCAATTCGCGGTTATCAAGAAGTGGAGGGTGATTCTCTTTCCAAGGTAACCTCACCTCGTATCTCTTGGACTCGTTCGTTTTGATGGTATCACGAAATGTACTGAGTACTTCCTGCTGATGAGCTGTCTTGGCCTTTCGCTGCACGGGGTCTTCGATGCCAAGTACGTCAAGACTCCACAGTTCTGACAGATTAGCGTTTTTTACGAACATGGAGGCCACCAAGAGCGTTGAATCCTTGTGTCTTTCACTGGACACTTTATTTTTTCCTAGGAGTGTCCACCCAAGACGAGTTTGTACAGCTGTCGGTCCTGATTGGAGGTTTAGTACTTTCCCAGTGTATTGTTTTCCAATGATATCAGCTCCAATTAGCAAAGAGATCGGAGGCTGTCCATTGCCAGTGTCTGTCAGAGTTATTCCTGATTCTCTGAGCTCTGAAATCCATGGTCCCTTCATCGGCTGCGGGATGTCTACAGATCACATTCTGACTGTAGGCTATGAACGTGCAGGCATATGTATCGTCTAAGTTCCTGACGTGAAGGCGATAACTCTTGTGTTCTTGGAGTTCTGATTGAATACCACCAAACAAAAGATGGACTATGCTCTGTCTATCCACGACCTCCAATTCAAATTCCTGAGCTAAACCTTCTGTGACGTAAGAATGTTGTGAACCTGTGTCGATAATAGCACGTACAACTCGTTCTTGCTTCTGACTTGTCACTCGGAGCTGTAATGTCTGAAGAAACACCTCGGGAGTGCTCACTACATTCGCGAGATTCTGTTCCTCAACTTTCTTGGTGTTCGTACCACTTGGCAGGTGCGATGTAGCTTTGTTCATCTGACGGCACATGAGAAGAAGATGCTTGTAGCCGCACCAGTCACATTTTCCTTTGTAGCGGCACGATTTGAAACTGTGCCCTGGCAGCAGGCAATTGAAACACACGTTCTTTTCTTTAGCAATGTTCTGTCGTTGTTCCATTGTCATCTCTCGCGCTTTTTTACAGGATCCGCTGTCGTGGGCTTCACTGCAAAAGAGACAGCTCTGCTTCTGTTCCTCTTTGGTTGCCGTCAGAAGACCTGCTGCTGTTGATACACCGGTGTTTTCTCTTTTATTTATCTTGTTACTTTGTCTGACTTCTTTAGTGTCTTTTTTGGTCTCATCAGCCAAACCAAACCCATGTACAGCCATGGCAATTCTTTCTTCGGACTCCACCTCTGCCTGAAGGAAAGACATCAGTTTATCCAATCTGTCTTTGGCGTCCTCGACCTTCAGTGCTGTGTGGTGTCTTTGCCAGGCTCTTAAACGTTCCTCCGGTAAAGCTGACTTGACCAAGGGATAAAGCATTGCTGCGTACATCGCTGAAGTGACACCCAACGAATCCAACGCTCTCAGTTGAGTCTCCAGCTTGTCATAAAGCAATGTTAGTGTTGTCTTTTCCTTTGTTTTCATGGTGTTGTTGAGTACGAGACGAAGTAGCTCACGGACATAAACCTCAATGACAAGTTCGTCTTTTCCAAAACGATTTTTCAAGGCATCAATCGCTTTCTGGTAGCTGTCTGAAGTAGGAGGAAAACTTTTTACCACGTCACTTGCTCGAGAGTCCTTCACCATCGACTGGACGAGGTAGTGGAATTTCCGTTCTACTGGCAGTGTCTCGTCTTCATGTATTGTCTTGAAAAGGCTCCAAAACTGTAACCACTCTTTTATGTCACCTGAGAACTTCGGTAGGTCCACTTTTGGCAGATTGTACTGTTTTTTCTCGCGAAGAGAGAAGTTTTCCAGCGTTCGATTCATTTGTCGAAATGCGTCGTTTCCATTATTCTCTAGTGTGGTATCGTTTTGACGTGGTTGCGAAAACTCAACTTCGTATTGCGCTTGAATGTACTCTGCTAGATACTTGTCTGCACCTTCAATTTCTTTTTCCAGAGTCTCGGCATTGGCTTTTGTTTCTTGAAGAGCGTTCATGAATGCCGTAGTAACTCTCTGTAGCTCTGTTGCTTTTTCTTTGAGTAAAGTGAATTGAACGGTTACCTCTCGGTGATTCGGTGTTCCTCCGTGTAGTTCATTATTCAATGTTGTGAACACACGTGTGAATGCCGTTCGGCAAGCCTTCCTTTGTTGCTTCAGTGTATCCACCAATGACATCTTTTCACTATTTATCCTAAGATATTACACTGTTTATCCGAAGATCGGTCCTGTCATGGTCGCCAAATGTTATTTATTCCGAAATTCTATTATTATCTTTGGTACAGGAATAGAAATAACGCAAGCACACTGATTCTATTTTAACGAAAACTTATGATGGCGCATTGCCCGTCAGCCATCTTACATTGCACTGAGCACGAACTTACTAACTAGGATGGGAAGAAACTAATGCTGCCAACACAACATTATGGCAGGTTTTCCATGAGAGCGACTAGTGTTTTTCAAATTATCACAATTACATTAGATGAAAAAGCTTGCTTAAAAAGAAAAAAACGAAGATTTTGGGTGCATGAAATGTTAAAAAAAAGAAACATTGATAGAGAATATGTTACATTATATGGACGAATAGAAGTCGAGTGAGATCTAGAACGCGCGAGATCATTGTGACCTCTCGCTCCCCTATAATAATGAAGAAACGGTAGCTGTTGAGGAAAGTCGATCCTGCGAGTAATGTATCGTTAGCACTCCTTCAGGGATAGGATTTTGCCTCACCAGTTCAATCAGTTTCTCGTCATTCATATTTCAAAACTAAAAGCAAACGCGCTGTCCGCCAAACAATATGTAACTGACCCGCAAATACTCTGTTCCCACTATCCTTACCGCTTCCGACACGTTTCAGTCTGTCCGTCAAAAATACGTTTCCGTTTAAACTGAACGGAAGTGTTCGGAAACGGTATCTAAACGGAACGGAAAGTGTGTATACCTACACTTATTTTCATGTCATAATATTTTATGTAAACGGAACGGAACCGATATGGAACGGAAATGGAACGTATAGTGAGAATCAACCTTTAAGGTTGATTCTCACTATACGTTCCGTTTCCGTTCCATAACCATTCCAGATACGTTCAGTAAAATTCTAGTCTGTTCACATTTTTCCGTCAGTGTTCAGTTTCCTTTCCATCAAAATAGTGGGTGTTGTATGCAATAGTGTTAAAATGTGGTCCGATGAAAACCTAATCATAGCTGCTATTACGTTAGATGAAAAAGCTTGCATAAAAAGAAAAAAACGAAGATTTTGGGTGCATGAAATGTTAAAAAAATTAAATATTGATAGAGAATATGTTACATTATATGGACGAATAGAAGTCTAGGGAGATCTAGAACGCGCGAGATCATTGTGACCTCTCGCTCCCCTATAATGATGAAGAAACGGTAGCTGTTGAGGAAAGTCGATCCTGCGAGTAATGTATCGTTAGCACTCCTTCAGAGGGATAGGATTTTGCCTCACCAATTCAATCAGTTTCTCGTCATTCATATTTCAAAACTAAAAGCAAACGCGCTGCCCGCCAAACAATATGTAACTGACCCGCAAAGACTCTGTTCCCACTATCCTTACCGCCTCCGACACGTTTCAGTCTGTCCGTCAAAAATACGTTTGCGTTTAAACTGAACGGAAGTGTTCGGAAACGGTATCTAAACGGAACGGAAAGTGTGTATACCTACACTTATTTTTATGTCATAATATTTTATGTAAACGGAACGGAACCGATATGGAACGGAAACGGAACGTATAGTGAGAATCAACCTTTATGCGCCGCTCATCGTCGAAGGGCGGGTTCACATCGACACAACTAACGACTAGGTAAGGGCCAGTTCCACAATTCGGGCTTATCTAGATAAACTCGGTTTAAATCCTCATTCTCGGGCGCTCATTGGTTGGACGGATGATTTAAACTCCGTTTAAGGGTTAAGCCCGAGTTGTGGAACCGGGCCTAAGTAAACCCGAATTCGGGTTAAGGGCCGGTTTTACCAAAGCCAAGTTATACCTAGAATAAGTATACCGAGAATAAATTTATACTCTCTCTCTCTCTCTCTCTCTCTCTCTCTCTCTCTCTCTCTCTCTCTCTCTCTCTCTCTCTCTCTCTCTCTCTCTCTCTCTCTCTCTCTCTCTCTCTCTCTCTCTCTCTCTCTCTCTCTCTCTCTCATCTCTCTCTCTCTCTCTCTCTCTCTCTCTCTCTCTCTCTCTCTCTCTCTCTCTCTCTCTCTCTCTCTCTCTCTCTCTCTCTCTCTCTCTCTCTCTCTCTCTCTCTCTCTCTCTCTCTCTCTCTCTCTCTCTCTCTCTCTCTCTCTCTCTCTCTCTCTCTCTCTCTCTCTCTCCCTCTCTCTCTCTGGCCGCGTGAGTACAGCGTGGTGTGCCTCTGTGTCTCCATATTTCTCTAACTTCTCTGCATTATTTCGCACACAGTCGCTTTCTGCTACCTACCTCCACACGCTATTTCTCGCGGGCTTCTCTCTAGTGTGATTTTCTTTCCTGTGGAAGCCCACAGCTAAGCGCCTAGCAGGATTATCACTGGCGTCTCCTGCTTGGAGGTTAGACTATCTGCCATCTCTCTGAGTGACCGCGCATGCCCGCTTCTCCGCTAACTTTCTCCTCGACCTTCTCCCTTATCCACTAGTGGAATTACCCAGTACCGCCGCCTGGGTTACTCGCTTGGAACTAGTACTTTCTCCTCGACTTTCTCCCTATCTCTCACTCGTCTCGACTTCAAAGTTACCACTCCCTATAAACGCTCTTACATTGTCATTTAAACTATGGCGGACCGAACACGTAGACCTCTCCGTCTCAATTCCCCCACTAACCCTGGGTCCTCACAACCTTCATCCGATTCAAGTCGTAATCGTACTAAGCCCAGCTATGAGTCTGAGGAGGCCTCGAAATCGGATAAAGCCAATGCGGTCAAGAAAGATACTCGCGAAACTCGGACTTCTGCTACTCATAATGCCATGATGGAGCGATTCGACGTACTCAGCGAAGGTCAAGACCGGATATTTAAGGTCCTACAGGATCTCCCCGCTATGCGTACAGTCTTAGAGTCGGTTGTAACCGACGTATCTGCTTTGAAGATAACCACTGACCAACTGGAAACCACGACAAATAAGCTAACGCAAGAAGGTGCTGACTTTAGACAAGCCCTGGGAAGCTTCGAAGCGCGTTTGAACGCCATGGCGACTACAATGGCTTTAACCCCTAGACCCTCTACTGTTAGCCCCACTCCCGAGCAACTCACTGCTGCTGCCAACTCCAACACGCTGTCATCCCAGCGCACTCTAGCCAGTCAGTCAACCAATCAGGAGCTGGTGGTCTCAGGCATCCCTGCTAGCGCAGTCTCACAAGAGACGGCCCCCCAACTTTTTCATGCCATTCTGGGTGTACTTAAGCTTCAAACCACTGAGGGCGACATCACGAGCACCAGACTACTCTGCAAGCCTCAAATGCTCCAGGCAACCAACACGCCAGACCAAGTGGAAGCTACTGTGCCGTCACGAATTCCATTTGCAGTTGTCTGCAAAGATAATCTTCTAGTGAAAAGAATTATCACTGCTAAACGGAAATTTGGAGCACTCAAACTCTCCCAACTTAACGAATATATGACTAGTCAAGGTGTCACCCTTAACTCATCTATGCGCTCCGTGAATTCTACAGTAAACCTCAACGAGATGATGCCTGGACACACTTATCGCTTACTTGCTGAAGCTAAGACCACTCTTAAGGCGGCTGGGTTTAAATATATATGGTGCACTTCTGGAGCAATACTAGCCAAAAAATCTGACGGAGGACTCATACACACGATCTCATCAAAATACGATTTGCCTAAATTAATCAGCCTCTACTCCTCTCAGCCCATCTGACTTACTAAGCCTGTCCTCGCATCACAGCATCATCCTAATGACAAAAACCAAGACAGTTTTCGAGCCTGTTGCCTTAACGTCAACTCTCTCCGTTCACATCTCGATATACTGAAGTACCATCTCGACAACAACCCCCAGTACCAGCTGATTGCTGTCACGGAAACCTGGCTTGCTGGAAAAATCCCGTCCTCTACCGTAGCCATCTCTGGGTTCAATTTCATACGCAATGATAGAAATGTTAACGGAGGTGGAGTCGGACTTTACATCCATGAGTCACTGTCGGTCAAGGTTATCTCCATGTCTGACTCGACGTGGACAGGCAAACCCGGTACTCCTGAGTATCTATGCTGTGAAGTCAGCGGGTCTCATATGGAATCTGTGTTTGCAGCAGTTGTCTACCGTCCGCCCCATGCACCATTCACCTCCCCACGAGACCTTGGACTCATTATC